>VXBH01000008.1:291078-309580 GCA_013400035.1 Rynchops niger
GGTGCACTCGATCTCACTGTCCATGTTACTGACAAAGATGTTAAACAGTGCTGGTCCCAGTACTGACCCCGAGGAATGCCACTTGTCACCGGTTTCCATATGGACATTGAGACATTGACTGCGGCCCTTGAGACTTTGAGTGTGGCCATCTAGCCAGTTCTTTATCCACCGAGTGGTCCATCCATCAAATCCATGCCTTTCCAATTTAGAGACCAGGATGTTGTGCGGGACCATGTCAAATGCTTTGCATAAGTCCAGGTAGATGATGTTGGTTGCTCTCCCCTTATCTACCAATGCTGTGGCAACATCATAGAAGGCCACCAAATTTTTTGGGCATGATTTGCCTTTAGTGAAGCCATGTTAGCTGTTACCAATCACCTCCTTATTTTCCATGTGCCTTAGCAGAGTTTCCAGGAGGATCTGCTCCATGATCTTGCCAGGCACAGAGGTGAGGCTGGCCGGCCTGTAATGCCCTGGGTCATCCTTTTTTCCCCTCTTTTCTGAATTTCTGTAATACTGTTATTGTTTTTCTGTAGTTGGAAATCAGAAAGAATGCAGCCTCTCAGGATGCTGAAGAGGAAAGATGTTCTTTCTTCTGGTATTGAGTTCATGTTCCTGCACATCCCATGGGATAAGAGGACTAATGGACATTTCCAGAGTACCAAGAAAGTCACCCCCCTAAATGGATTTAGAGCTTGGAAACAGTTAAAAGTGGTGAGAGAACTCCCCACAAGCTATATAACAACTGATAATCAAGTCAGAAGTATAAAGTTTTTACGGACAAACATACACTTCTTCTTACTTCCTACACATTGTTCCTTACCATCAAATGTTACCCCTTTATTTTTCTCAAATGCCAGGTTTTGAGTCATACATTCAAAAAGTAGCACTCACAAGCCTTTATGTGTAAGTTCCCAAGAAAGAGGAAAATAGAAAATTCCTTCCCATTACATGAATTAGTTTACTTCAGGATAGTACTTTTCCATATACCCAAAATAGATTAAAAAAAGACCCAAGCATTGTACTCTTACTTACACAATTGTAAAGGTCCCTTATTGAACAGGGTTTGTGAATATAACATTAATGTCCATGTTCTGGAAAGTTAGTGGGACGCCTATTTTTGGAAAACCCTCTTCAGTTTCTCTTCCAAACTTGGGGAAGGAATCAGGACTGCAATTTTTGGAAAAGCAAACTGAGGTCTGGACTACTACTAGCTACCTACTGGCTCTTTTGTGTGACTGCCAAAGGAATTTCTAGGTATCTGGGCCATGCAGTAATGAACTTGAGTTTTATCACAGACCTTATTTCCTCACATTAAGAGTTTTAACAGAGACATCATTATGTTACGGAATAGAATCATAGAATCATTTAGGTTGGAAAAGACCTTTGGGATCATTGAGTCCAACCATCAACTCCACTCTACAAAGTTCTCCCTTACACCATATCCCTTAACACCACATGTAAATGAGTCTTTAACACATTCAGGGATGGTGACTCCACCACCTCTCTGGGCAGCCTATTCCAGTGTCTAACCACTCTTTCTGTGAAGAGTTTTTTCCTAACGCCCAGCCTAAACCTACCCTGCTGCAGCTTGAAGCCATTCCCTCTTGTTCTATCACTAATTACCTGTGAGAAGAGACCAGCACCGACCTCTCTACAATGTCCTTTCAAGTAGTTGTAGAGAGTGATGAGGTCTCCCCTCAGCCTCCTCTTCCTCAAACTAAACAGTCCCAGCTCCTTCAATCACTCCTCATAAGATTTATTCTCCAGGCCCTTCATCAGCTTCAAGTGTTTTGTGCAGTGACTCCATTCTGTCTTACAATTTAGGTTGGCATTTTAAAGCAGACAGTTTTCTGCCAATAAGCTGTATATACAGTATTTTATAACCAAAATTAAAGTACACTCACTCTATTAGAGAGGAAAGGGCTGCACATCCATGTAAGAAGTGGGATTTTACAGAAGAAACTTTAACCCATTAAATTTTAATTTACTAAAGACAAGACTCATGCTCATTTGCAACAATACAGGCGAAAAAAAATGAAAAATGTCATAGTCCCTGTATATTTTGTAATGCCAGAAAGCTCTGTCAAACGTTAGGGTTTAGGCTTTCCCTATGTCCACCCAGGAATATTTTGGAAGCACTATAGGTACCTTATAGATTACCCTACAGATAAACCACAATCAGCTGTACCAGGATTCGTACAAAAATTCTCTTACTTCATTGGGGTTTTTTGAAGCTGACAGCTTTTCAGCATCATTTACTAAAAATAAAAAAAAAAAAAAGCATGTGTGCCATCACTATATCAGCCTGCTCCTCCTTGGCAGATTTGAAGCTATATGCCAGTCTCAACCACCTGCAACAGAGAACAAGTAGTTTCAAATGTTTGGATTGCAAAAGATTTCAGGAAAAGCTTTCTCAGCCTTTGATAATGCCTACTGAGAGTTACCAGTGTGCTCTCCTAACCTCTTCTGTTAAAAGGACACTAAGAAAGGGCAACAGTGGTATCTGTTTCTGTCCTTCAGCTTTACAGAAGACAGAGACAACATTACCTCAGCAATTGTAAAGATGCCATGGTGGTACACAGAAAATCTAAAGATGCCAACATTTCTCATAGTAAACACTGATGCAAGACACATCTAAAGACAAAAATATGCCTTATCTTTTAAACTTTCAAGCGTTTCACATTTCTAAGTTGACCTACTTAACCAAAGGATATTTACACTACAAGTTCAAATCCAAAGGCTGACAAGAATGTCATCTGAGAATTTCTCATATCACTTTGCCAGGGCCGTGTTTAGGATAGGTAATAGGTATCAGTAGCTTCTGCTGAAGAACCATACAGGGCTAAAACCAGCTTTTCCATGTGACTGAGTGCCTAAGTAAAGTTATCATTCCTACCAGAGAAAAAGACTCAGCACAATACAAGCCCTACAGAAGAGAAAATAATGTCTCTTCTTTCCCTGGAAAGTTTTAAACCACTGGTACTGTTTGAAGGGACTCCGCTCTGACAGCACTTTAGGGAAAGGATGGAAGTGGATGACTTCTCAGTGAAGAAACAGGAGCAAACAACTCCATCTGGGATTTCAGGGTGGCTTGCCTGAAAAATACACCCTCTCTGATCTTGCACATGAATGGCAAAGTTCTTCAGCACTTCAAAAGGAGCAGCATCGGCTTCTCAGGGCTGTTTTCTCGGTGTATAAGTAAATGGGCTGCTTATTTGGGCAAGAGCACGCACCGCCAAATGAGGTCAGAAGAGGTGAAAGTTACTCACATCAAAACCACGCAGCTTGACAACACGGCTGAGGAGCCAGGCACTGCACCGTGTTGCCCACTTTTGCTCATAATCCTTCGTGCACGTCAGCCAGGGCTGCATCTCCTGAGGGGAAAACAGAGACCATCACTGTTCATAGATGCACAGAAAGTGAGCTTCCAAAATGCTGTCAGCCAATCCTCGGGTCACTTTACCAATGCAAACTGGAAAAATAAAGCCTAAAATTTGAACAGCATTTCTCACCATTAGGGTGCCAAGGCTTTCTACAAAGGACATTTTATTTGCCCAGGCAAACCCAAAAGATCCCTGCCAAGCTCAGGGCTTGGTCACACATCAGCTGAGTGATCTGAGCCTTGTTTGTACCTGTGGTGAGTTTTAGGGATCTTTCCTAATATTAGGTCAGAGATCAACTGTATTTGCTTTCTCGTAACATTTTCAGTAACATTCTGTTGTTTGAGAAGGAGAATTGAGAGGTTTTTTCAAAAGGCTACAAGAACTGATCCTTTACCAGCCTGGAAAGAGGAACCAGTAGAGCTATCTATACTGTGGCAGTACTACTACCATTCTTCTCCCACATTGGAAGCTTTTATTCCTTGAGTGAAAGACATACACCCCCCTCTACCTTTCCATACCTTTTTGTGGCTGTTCTTCTGTCACCATACCCCTTCGAAACACATCTGCATGCACTGCTCAAAAAAATCTGTGTTTGTGCACTAAATTCAGTATGTCATCTGTGTGTAGAGGTTGAAAAACGTGGACAGCCAGCTCTGCCCTGTTGCTATGCACCTCAGACAGAGCATATTTGCATGTACTGCCCTTGGAGCATGCAACAGATATCTCAAAGTCACCTTTAAGCAAGTAATAAACCATGAGTCAGGACAGTATTTTAGAGATATAAACTGGATTATAAAAACCGTGCCTTTATATATACAGTCCTTTTATTTGGTGGGCCAGGTTAATACAGCTACAAGAGCTGGCTCAGGATGGCAAAACCCCAGGAGCCTGTAGGACAGGACTGAAGAATTTATTTCACCTTCAAATTTACTTTCTGTCACCATAAATAAAATATTGAACTTTGCTTATGATGTCATACCATCACATTATGGTTGTACCCAAGCACATTCTGGGTTTTAGCTGGATCAGTTATAAAAAGAAAATACAGCAGTATTTTCTGCTGTACAGGGAAATGTACAGCTTTCCCTGTTCTGCAGTACAGGGAATCCTTAAAAGAGCTGGCCAAATTCTTTTTCTCATAGCAGAATTCTTGATTTGAAAACGCTGTTGATAAAGCAGCGTTCACTCCCACTTGGGGCAAGATAAAGCCACACTGAAAGACATCCAGGTTATTCCAAGTGACAGAGACAAACTCACAAAAATGATAGCAATCAGTCATAAACAGAAGGTCGTGCCTCTGCTCTCTAACAGGTTCCTTCTTTCCGTGCAGCAAAACAGGCAGGCAAGTCATTCAAAGCACAGCAGCCGAGACGGCGCTCTGCAGAAATGCTAGATTTTTCACCCTGTTTGGGATTTCTGGGAAGAAAAGCCACTGCCAGCAGGAGACTGAGAATGGAAGAATACAAAGACTGCAACCAGCTGTTAGCCAATAATGACAATCTTCTGACCTGTGCAAACAGCAGAGGGAAAGCATCTTTCAGATGCTTTCTCAACGCCATCCCTGTGACGGTACACAGCTCAGGAACCTGCATGGGCACTGTGGGAATGAGTGGAGAGCTCTGACTGAAAAACATCTAATTCCGAATTATCCTCCTAAATCTTTAAATCTATAACCTAAATCTGTGCCCCATGTAAGATCATACAGACCTTGCCAATGACTCAGTTGTTGCCACTCCTTATATACACTTGCTGAAATCTCAGGGGTAAGGAGGAAGTATGATTTGATAAACAGGTCTTTGATCTTCTGGTCTGACACCTTCAATAATGGTAGATCTGGGCTGGGCCTTTTCTATGCCCCCTCAGGGCTTTCCACATCTGGTTTTGTTTTCTGATGCCAAGCACCTCCACACCAGTCACCAGAAAGTATGCTTTCACTTTATAGATGGGGATGTGCCCCAACCTACCCCCATCACTCGCAGCCGACGTGGGGAAGAAGTCCGTCTCCCACACCATGAGAAAAAGGGTTCTAAAATTAAGAGGTGAAGAAGCTCTTCTTCTCTCAGTATTACTTCTGGCACAGCCTTGGATTATCCACCTCTGTGATATAAAAATGTGTAACCCCAGTATTATACTGTCTCAGGATATTTTCCTTCAAATACTGAAAGTGACTTCTCAGACTCCAAAGGGACATGACGTCAAACAGCTGGGCAAAGACACTCAGGACACTTTCCATCATCTGTAGAGGGGAAAAAAAGGACAAAAACAAACATATTTTTTGGTGGACTGCTCCAGAACAGCAATTAATACATTGCTATGTGGGCTTGCAGGGGCAGCCAGGAAAGTCTGCCTGCCAGAGTGCTATTAACAGCTTTGAGAGCCTCCTGTCTTCTCTGGTACTAGGCACTCCAAACTGAGTCATACAAAGTTATTATATGACCAAGACACTTGAAATTTATAGCATCCTTTTTTTGCTCATCGTGAGGCTGAGATTTTCCTTCATGTTATCTTCTACTTTGCTATCTCTGTCGTTGTGAAGCTGAGGATCCCACCTACAAGCTGCCTGAAGGAACCCAAGTCTGTTCTCCTGCAGTCGAGGGCTTTCTCCTCTCTGTCATTTGTCTTCCTCGCAGCCCCGTTCATTTACGTCAGCCACCACGCTGACTGCCTCACCCCTGTTTTTATGCCCTCTTGGGAGAGTTTCTGGTCTCCGGTGTTCCCTAGGCATCAGGTAGCCTCCTTACCCCCAGAGGATGCATCTCCTGCTGTTTTGCGGTTCCCCGCTGTGGCTGCTTCATCTCAGGCATGCCCTGTGTGTTGCACACTCCTGCCCAGTGCTCCACCGACACATGTCCTGCCTTTCTGACCCCATGTGGAGGGCTTGCACCTGAGACACCTGCCTAATATTCGAAGTTAAAGGATGAAAAAACAAGTAAAAAAAAAGGAGACTTATGAACACAATCCCTGACCAAAAGAGAGAGTCAACTGAGCCAATCTGTGACTCAGTGCAGTTACCCAAGCTGGTAGGAAGAGAGGGCTGAAGCTCTGGCCGTTTCCTCCATTGGTTCTGCGAGTGGCCCAAATGCAGCCTCTTAGCAGCACCATCCTAATTAGTGTGACTTACATTTGTAAACCTTATTAGTCTTGCTGGGAGAGAGACTGGCCCTGCACTCCAGCGCTGGTGCGCACACCTGCAGTGGTGGAGTCAGAGATGCGGATCCCTGGCTGGAGGCAGCAGGAACACACTGTCTGCAAGGGCAGAGAGCTCGCTGGCTGCAAATCCTCTTTTACCCCTGCACTTTTTGATTTTTAACATTGCGTTTTCTAACAAAAAGGCTCAGCTTTCACAAAGTAGGACTTTCAAAGAACAATTTAATTTCACCAAATCCTTTAGACAGTAAAGGTTATGAATCCCCTTCAGCTTTCAAATACAGTGCTTTTACCAGCCAGTGCTGGGGCAGGTCACTGATCACCGCTGATGACGTTGACCACAGAACCGACCAGGAACCACTACAAGCGACTTAAAAGAAGCCTATATGTAAAAATTAATTTATTGTTTCAGATGAGACGACAGCAAACCAGCTGTTAGTAAATGTACATAAACATTAAAATGCTAATGGATGGCTCCAGGCACTGAATGCTGTCAAACAGATACTGAATTCCAGGGAAACTGAAGGCATATCACAGCTGGGCATCACACTGCAGTGACCCCGTAACACGGCAGTAATGGATCGTTTCAGCGCCTCAGGCACTGAAAACCCAGACCTAAAGGTGGAACCCCCTCATATTTTCGTAAGAATGAGTTATGTACTCACTGGGGAGCATTAAAAAGAGATGACATACCTCACTCTCAGTATTTAATCCCCCAAAGAACGAAATCCCATACAAACTACTATATGATAAGGTATTCAGAGCTCATCCCCCGGGCCAGCTTTTGTAGCAAAGCAAATTATCATATTGTAACAAACTTTGTAAAACATGGACGCCATTAATAATGAATAAGACTACACAAAGGCTTTCCCATGCTTGTCATATCACCTTCACCGAGTGACCTAGTGTGAATAGTTTATCTTTGGACTTCACCTTGAAACCTAATACTCCAACTGAAAGAGGATGCTTCAAAGGTGACTGATTGCTGCCATCCTGTGGCAGGCACATGTATTTCAGACTGGCACTTGCCAGAGAAAATACTCTAACGGTGTCATTTTAGGAAGAACTCTCCGTGACACGTATTATTCTTAAATGCCACAGAAGGAAAGCTAGTTGTCTGTAAACGGCAATCTTCAGATCTCAGAAAACCATTGGCCAATATGGCGATTCTAGCAGAAACGACTGTCCTAAGCAGAAAATAAGGACAAGATGAGAAGGGCTTCATGTCCTCCTTTTAATGGAGAAATATTGCAGTATTCAGTGGTCTAACTCCAGACAGGATGCTGACCCTAACCCAGCTCTAACTCGGCTCTAACCCTAAGCTATCCGACCGCCAATTCCAGAACGAACATAAATATAAGGATCTCCCTGTTTCTGAAGGTAACTCTGCTGGTGTCCTCAATTGGAAAATCCGTCAGATAGCTCAAATAACGCAAGCCCTCTGCTGAGATGGCATGTAAACACAACACAATAACACCATTCGTAACAGTGAATCTAAAGGCTGGGGAACTGTTGAGGTATGGCACTTAAATCTCACCCTTGGCCAAGACTAAACATGATGTGGGACCGAGACACTGCAGGCCGTGACAAACATGGCCACAACTGAGACCCAGATTTCCAGACCTGTATTCTTGTTAGAGAACCAAAGGCTTCACAGCGACTGAAAACCAGCTGGTATCCTCAAACCAGGACACCTAAGCGAGGCTGCTGTGTCCTACAGCAGGCTGTGTTGTGTCCTTGGAATGGAGTCTGGGACAGACTGGACCCCAGAAGACTTTGCACCTCGTCACCCAGTCTCCTCTAGCAAGACACTCTCCACACTCATGTGTCCCTCACAGGCAAAATTGCATCCACTTGTTGAAGAAGCCATGAAGCAACACACTGAAGGATTCACAACAGTATGTAGCAACCTTTGCAGGACTCCTGTGCATCCTGCAACTAGGCGTGCTCCCACTCTTTGATAATACAAGCCCTTAAACGCCACCAGGAACAATTCACAAGCACCAAGGTGACCTGCACCAGTCCTGCCTTTGATGCTAGATTGTAAATGCTCCAATTTCAAAGAGTGAGGACAGAGTCCCCTCCACCCCGCAGATACTGCGTTCTATGGGGGTCCAATTCCAATTCACAGCAGAGTAAATAACACTTACCTCCTACTAACTTCACCTGTGCTGCCCTCAGTAGAACAGGCATTCAGCCAGATTGTTAACCTAAAGGACAGGCAGGCACTTGAAAGATTGATATGACGCGCATCATCTCTGAATTGTGAACTCTGTGCAAAGACAATGCGAAGACATTAGAGACCACAGCAGGACTGTGCACAGATGCACATGCAGACCAGCTGTGTTTTCCCCTTGGCACATGATGACAGAGCAGGCAGAAAAACAGCAGAGTCCCTCTATACCCAGCTGAGAACTAGACCATAACAACCTCCACAAACAAACCAACTTACACCAACACAGACAAAATGGGAGTTTCAGTCTCCCAGGACACTCTCTCTTACTTTCCGAGTCATGCACTGACCACCTCCTCCCTTTCACCCAGACCTGCTCCTTCTCAGCAGCCTCTTCCCTTCTTCTGGGCTCAGTACGTAATAACGTGCAGTAGCCAGACCGTGTTTCTTCCCATCAGCCTCATACCCCTGTGTCAGCGGCTGCCTCTGGCTCTGACAGTGCTTCTCTGTGCTAGGAGCCCACCACAGCCAGTCCAGATCTGCAGCTCCTTGTTTACCCTCAGTGTTGTCAACACCCACCAACACATACTTAAGTTTCTGAGATGCTTCTTTGCTTACTCAGACACAATTTCCCGAACACCCAGTTACCTCATGAGTTTCCTCTTCAAAGATACAATTCTTAACTCCTTATGTTCCATGGAGTATTGTCATGGTTTGGGGGAAAGGGCTTACAGCTGGTAACACAAATGAAGAGCCACCAGCCTAGGAAAGGGGGAAAAGAAAAAACATTGGTTTGGAGGATCACGTAGGCCCATCACATTCCTCTTACTGAGGCACAGAGCAAGTGTTACCACAAAAGCAGCCTCAGGCAAATGAGGAGGAGCACACATGGGAAGGAGAGCTAACAAGGGAAGGGGCAGAACAGGCCACGTGGAAAGGAACATGGACAGACACAGGGAAAGTTGGCCACTGTAGGACTCAACCCTGCCCAGGAAACACAGGCCAGAAGGATGTAATGAAGACCTTCCAGTCGGTCCTGCTGTTTCATCTCCTGAGTCAGTAAGCCACTGCTATCAGTAACACTGAGTATCTGGTCTTACCTTGTAAGGTAAATCCATCTTCAGCTGATCTCCCGATCTGAGCTCTTCCACAGTGGCAAAGCTGTCTCCTGATCTTCCAACACCTTGTAATGTCTCAACTCTGTGATTGCTTTCAGCTGTGAGAAGGGAACTGTTTCTCAGTTCCAGGGAATAAAGTTTCTACAACAGAATGCTAAAGGTATGGTCTCCATGGTACGTTCTCCTCTCTTGTTCCTGGTACTGCTCTAGCTACTGAAACATGCTTGTGAATCATTTAGGGATAATACTAATGGAAAGTCCACTGAAATCCATTCTGTGTTCTTCGTATACTTGTTTATTTGAATACTTTTCAAAACTCTGAGCTTTTCTTGAAAAAAGTTATGGCTATACATAGGTAAACTTTGTTCTGGGAGCCATTTGTAAGAGTGCAGAATTGTCTGTAGGCAGCCAACAGAGCTGTTGATCAACATTTCAAAACAAAACGTCACTATCACTTTATGTCAAATGGTACACGACAAAGAACCATTAATAGTTCGCTAATCCAAACATGCATGATTAGACACAGAGCTCTTAAAATTACCCTGAAGACTACAAGATTTTACTCCATTTTTACCCCAAATTTCAACACTTACCATTCTAAGCCAGCAAAGTCATACTGAACTCCAACTTCTTAAGTCAGCTCAGAGCAGTACAAAAATTTAATGAGGCACTGGAAAAGCGATGTCTACAGAGACAGGAAAAACGCCTCTCAGTTAATCTCTCATGGCTGAAATGCCCTTTAGAAATCTTAAAGATGCCAAGGGCCCTGTCCACTTGAAACTGCCCCCACTGTAAAATGCAGTGGTTCTGCAAGACCCTCCTTCAGTACCCACTGAAGGTACTGCAGCACAGCTCGCTCTTGTCCTGTTTGGCGCAATGGGCACCTGCAGTGCCACGTCGTGCTTCAGTGTCTGCAATGTTCACAGGAGGATCGCTCACCGCACCAAATGCAAAGCGAAGCCTTCTACGGCTCAATCTTTCATGATCTCTGGTATGCATTTAGAGGAAGCAATCATTCAATATTAGGCAAAAGCTCAGCGGTTCTGGTGACAGTGAGGTTTAGATCAGGCTGATATGACTGCTCCCTCCACACATCAATGACAGATGCGCAGAGAAGGAAGCAGCTCTCTACTCAACTATTTTCATGCTATCACTAGCAGACAGTATCAGCTTTTTCTGGCACGGAAAGTGACAGAGGTTCTGCATTTGTCTTTTTCAAATTTATCTCAAGGACAACTATCTCTCAGGCTGGAAAAAAGTGAATGCAGGTAATACCGTAGAGATCTTTTTTCATGATGAAACAATTCATGATCCAACACCAGATTCCAAAATATGCAGATAAGCAGCGTGATCTATACAGGGCTTACTTTGCACAATCAGGTTTCCTGTGAAGGCAATACAAGCATAAGGAGAAAGATTCCCTGGAGCAATCATCTGCCTACAGATAAAAATGAAATGACGTTTTAACAGCAACACTGCCATTCTATTTGAAAGACTTCCTGTATGCCAGCTTGCTTGAGTTGGGCAATGGAACATTCCTGAAGGCCAAAAATGCAATCACTGGGAAAATCTGGATTGTTTTCCTTGCATTAGTCGGTCCCCTGAATAACATCAAGTCATAGAACTATGAAGGATTGCATACTGACAGGAACAGATCAAGAATCAGAATTTGCTTTCCATAGTTTTGAAAAAACTGGGTCATTCTCCAAACATTTTCCTGATCGAGAAAATTCAAAGGTTTTACCTTCTTTGCCCAGCTTTTCATCCCATTGCATTCAGCCTAAGTTATAACACATTGTTTCCAAGAAACATAAATTTGCATGTAATGCTACAGAAAATTAAAGTTAATATTTATTACATAAAGTTAAAATAAAACCCAAACACAAAGACAGGCTGGAAAATGAACAACGAAATTTGAGCTCTATTTAAATTAGCATTCAGTGCAAAGAGAGGCTTCTATCTAACATTTGCAGATTATAAAGGAGAGAAAAACAAAACAGAGCAATAAAACTGAGTAATTAGTTCTCGCAGTTCATACAGTTTCTTCAACAATTGTTGTTATGACTGGGCACTGATCAGCTAATCCAGAAAGCCATTCAACCAAAAAGGCAAGAAGTCTTGATCAAAAGAAGGAGAGCATGGGAACAAGACACTTCATTTCACCAGCCAGGACAAAGCACTTAAAAAATGAAACCCTTCTTTCCAGTTCTTCAGTGATAAGAAACTCTCTGCAAGGAAGGTACCTAGCACTTCTCCATCATTAGATGGGGCCTATAAAACCCTCCTAGCACTCACTGCTACCTGCAAAGTTCTAGACATCTTGAAAAGAAATTGTATTATCTTAGCATTAGGACAGGTAGATTTCCCCCCAAGAGAAGCACAACACTAAATTCACCCAACACGATTCAAGATCCATTTTGTTCTGAGATTTCATTTTGCTGGATGATAAGAGTTTTTATGGTTTCTGGAGTGACTTGATATCCAGGGATAACTCGGAGGTTCATGAGAAGTTTTAAAAAAAATCACAAACCAGTTCCAAACCCACATGGATTTTGTTGTTGTTACAATGCAGCCCCATCGCCCCAAAGAAAGAGACACTGCAGGATGATGAGACGTGTCAGTAAGTTCATGCTTGGGTGCACTGGAGCTGAGAACGCTTCACGAGAAAGCTTTGCTTCTAGGCCCTTCCCAACTGAGTTAGGTAGATGCTGTTTTAAGTGAAGCGAGCTGCTGATCGCCACTGCCCTTTGCTGCTAAAGCCGGAGGGGCAGGCTTTCTGCTACACAGGTTCTGCACTATCTACAACTTCAGGAGCTGAAACCTGTATCTTCAATTGTCCCCTTGGAAATGAGGCAGCGGCTGCTGTAAAGGATGCTGTGCAGAGATACACACTTGTTTATCAACACTGTTGCCAAGCACAGGGAGTGCCATTTCTGGGCTAGCTGCAGTTGCCAAGTGGCATGCATGCAGAGAGAATACCAAGGTAATCCAGTCTAGAAGCAACAATGATGTGAACTGCCACTCCAAGTTAAAGGCTACAATTACCTGGCACAGTCAACAGCAGATGTTCTTTACTGCCAATTACCTACACGAGCTGAGAGTTCAGCTAAATCATTATCTTTCACGAGAAGACAACCGACACTGTTTTCAAGCTCCTTTCCCTAACCAAGAAAACATAATTCTAGGACATTTGACTACTTCTGACATACTGTCCAGACAGCCCCTGACTCAAAATTTGACTCTAGTCAGCAAGTGAATAAGCTTATATCAAACGAAATACCTGAAACCCAGAAAAAAGGTAGGATTATGAAAAAAAGGGAAACACAAGCAAACAAAAAAGGCTATTAAAGCAAGTGATAAAAATAACCTAACTTTACTTAACTTAAAATTCAATGATTTTAAGGAGACTTTGCTTCCAGAAGTCTTCATATTAAAAATGGAATGGATTTTGGTAAAAATGTATTTTTACCAAATCTCTTCTAAGGTATTTGTCAGCAACTGTTCTTGGGCGGCCATTTATAGCTATCACATGCTAAACCTAAAAAAAATAGTGAAATCCAGCTCCCTGAAAGAATGCACGATTCAATAATGCACCTGGAAAAAGGATAAAAACATGCATGACAGGGAATATGAAGTACATCGAACTCAGCAGAAAAGCAGATTTGCATGGTTCTTTTTATTCAAATATTTTGAGATCTACTTTTTATGTACATATATAGGTGTGTGTGTGTATATATATATATATAAAATATTTGCCACTTTTGGCAGCTGTTGTTTAATGCCAGGATTCTATATACAAGGTAAAGAGGTACTTTTCATAATGAAATCTTATTTAGTCTTATGAGGGCCAAGATATACCCAAGCTGATGCTTAGCTCACTAAAGCTGTTTTTGGTCTTTAGTGTTGCGTTTTCATTCAAGTTTTACTACTTTTAGTATGTCATAACTTTAAGTCATCCAAGATTTGCTGCACCTAACATCACAAACTTTATCAAAAGGTTTGTTGATTTTTTTTTTTTGTTGTTGTTGTTCCATCTTTTCACCTCAAGCCTCAAAAGTAGACTGAAGCATCACTGAATAGAGACGTCTCCATTTGCAGACGTGGTGTGTTTCGCAACATGTGCATCTTTTTTTTAAAAAAAAAAAAAAATGAAGCAAAGCAGGGTCATGCCCTTTGCCAATTTTCAGGCATCAACAGTCAACATCAAGCATGTTTACAGAACAAGCATGCCATAATGACTTCATAACACATCAGCTACAAAAATAAACAGCAACTTTCTTGTTAGAAAAACCCCAAATAATGAAGGAGAACAAAAGCAACAAAAAAAACTTCCTCACATGACACACTTAACGCAGAGGATCCATTTATTCCTGAGCAGGCTGGCAAGTATTGGTGGTCAAGTGGGAGAGGGAGGAGGAAAGAACTTTAAGCTGAAAACTCTACCGACTGAAAAGGCACAGAAGACAATGATATTGTGGCCTTTAGAAAAAAAAAATAACGAGAAAGCATTACGAGAACTATTTTCAAACTGAATGTGTTTTACTGATCAAAATGATTATTTGGTGACAATCATAAAATTGAGTATTAAAGAAGTGACAAAAGGTATTCAGGAGCAAATTTCAACTTGCAAAAAGACTGAAGACTTTAAATGGAAAAAACCTGTTTGAAGAAAAGACACGTTTATCTCTTAGAACCTTATCTTCCAGTGCCTTCACATATATAGTATATAAAACTGTGTGTAGAATCAATAGGAATTCAACCTAGAAAATAGTTCCTTTATTTTTATTAGTACTCCTTATATTTCAATCTAATTTTTAAGACTGGCAAAATTATTTGTGACAAGTATTTAATGTTGAAATTATGGGGTACAGTTGGGGGTTTTTTGGCGCTTTTTTTTGTGTTTTTTTTTTTTTTTTTTTACAAGATTTGTAAAATACATTCTCATCTGTTTGAATGCAGATACATCATCACAGAGGAGACAGTGCATACAATTTACAAGAGATTTGTAGTAAAATTTAAAGATACACAACAACAAACATCTAAATATAATACTAACTTGGAACCCAGGTGCAAGTTTTTCAAACTGTACATGTATTTTTAAAAAGATATAGCTTTTTAAAATGTTTATATATTGAAGCATTTTCATTGAGATCAAACACATATTAAAACCAGTAAAATTATAGCAGCAATATGGGAGAATATCTCAGCCACATGAACATTAATAATTAAAAACAAATATGAAATATTACATTACTCGGATGTTTATGTTAAATAACAAGGATAGCTAACACGCCAATTACTTATGCCAAACCATCAGAGAATCTGGATTTGTTCAATGTATGAACAATACTGTTCTACAGTTCAACCAAAATTACTGCTTTAAAAGAAGTGTCAAATGCTGACTTCCACCAACACTGTTCTGGAGTGCTTCTGGAGAACTCACTTGAATCTTTTAGTCCAAGCCTGACTACGATCCTTTTTGCATTCTTGCTATAGGAACTAAGGATGATTTTAAATATGGATTCCTTAAAACTAGGCTTATTTTATTTACACTATTCAAAGTTTGCTTTTCCTTCCAACAACAAAATGTGCAGGAGGATTTACTACATGCTATACAATGTAAAAATAGACTTTAAAAAGCCAGAACAATGTGAGTAAAACTGTACAGTGTTTGTTCCCTGCTCCAGTTCATTGCACTATTAAGTTAAAATGGATGAGTTGTCGTGCCCAGAAGACTTACTGTAGGATCAGAAAATCCACGCACATACAGAGGAGGCAAATGCATACTGGTTTAAGTATAGTGCCAAATGAAAAAAATACTGAGTTATATCCATGGAAAGCTTCTCATCACAGAAAGGAGCATGGTTAATTCTGAAAGGCAGCCCTCTTCATGTAGGACACAGAACTGCAAAAGAACCACAAATACATCTTGATAAACATCAGTGAAGATAGCCTGTATAAAAATTTATTGTGTATACTATAATAAATGCTGAATTCTATCCTATCAGTAACAAGGTAAAACCTAGAAATCAATTGAAACTGGCAATTAAGATATCATTCTCTTCTTAAAAGATAATTGACACAACCCACTAGCTTTAACTAATATTACCCAGAAATGAGTTAACTAAAGGTCACGTCTTAAACTGTGCTTTTTGAGGCGTTCTATTAGAAAACAGAACATGAAATAAAAGGTGACGCATGCAGTTACATTTTAAAAATATGCACTGACAATTTCAGATTCTAACTCTATTTTCTCATTCTGGTGCATGTACTTGAATCACACAGTGGGAAGATAAGACATGTCCTTCACATGTTTCTCATTCCTGTTTCACATGTAAGACACAAACCTCAGAGCAATCCAGCTTTCAAACCAGTGCTAGCACAATGCAAAAGCAACTAAAGTAGTCAAAACTTCAAAGGGAAGAAAATACGTGTTCTTGTTATCTGAAATACTTGCATAATTTAAAACCAGAATAAGGCATAAATTCTTGCTTTATTAAAATAAAAAACAGTGGGTTTTTCAAGCCTTTACTAGAAGGTTGAAGGATCAGATACAAAATAGCAAAGCAAGCTGAAAGAAAGAAAATGATCTTGCTTTCATGACATCTACATTCAGAAAAAAGCCTAAAAGAAAATAACACTAGGCATATTTCATGCATTTTACTCTGCAGTAACATATGGTATGTTATTTCTAGCACTGTATTTTTATGTCACAATTACTGTTTAAGGACAGCTAGAAAAAACGCAAAGCTTAGCAATAAATACATCTTAGAACAGTTTACTGTAAGGATACATCTGATTTCAAAGGCATTTATTTCAGCTATAAATTCATACTTATATATTGATATACATAATAGTTATGTTTTAAGAATGTCATAACTATCTACATTTACATGTGTTTTCAAATTTAGGAAAAAAAACAATTAAGCTTGCAGGGGTACAGAGAATGATTTATTCAGTTTGTGTATACTGTGTTGTATACTGGTAGTAAGTTTATTCAGTGTTGTATACTGGTAGTATGTTATATTCACAAATTATCCCAGTACATGGAGTTATATCGTCAAATTTTGTAAAAACTGTAAGTAAAACCTAATAATCTTGAAATAATGCATCTAGATGTGATACCAGACATTTTATCCCTAATGTTTTGGTTCTGTGTATCTACAGGCTAATGTTTTATATATCTCATTGATTTGTTCCGTAAGTAGCTAAATTAAGGCATCCTTCCTTCCAGCAGATTTCCTCCAATATTCCTCCTTACCCTCATAACAACAAAACTAGATAATTCCCCTTCACACCATGCCTTCCTCAGCTTCTACTTTAAATTTGATATGAACTTTATCCCAGCAGGTCCTCACACCCCACAACTGATGGGAGCTACTGTAAGTGTATTCACTGGTATGTGAATACAGAAAAGCTATCTGGCCAACTGTATGCTAGCTTTTAAAAGCCGATAGCCTTTAGCTCAATAAAAACAGTGGTTTCAGTCCTTCTCCTACCTAGATGCCGTTCCCCATAGTATTTCTGAAGTGCAGTTATTCTTGCAACCCTTCTTTCTGTCTTGTGGGGTTGAAATTGGCAATTAGTAGTTGTGAGGCTGAAGACATGGACAACGTGACTGCACAGAGGCATCTTCAGAAAGCAACCTAAACTCGCATACTTAAAGGATTACAAATGCTACTACTTGTTGCATTATTGTACTTGACAAATAAATCATAATGCAGAGAGTCATTACATCACACATGCAAAAAGAAAGACTGAAAGCTTCTGTAAAAAAGAAAAAAAAAAAAGAAGAAATTAAATGGATACAGTCAATACAAACATGCTTTCCTCTAAGGATATGGTACCGATTATTCTTGGTGCGACAGCTAAGAGCAATGCAACTACAAGATATGAAAAAGTATCTCCATCCATGCTCCCTGCTTTACAGCTTAACTTCTGCACAAAAAAATCTGCTGCTTACTTGCTTGTGTAGTTCTTTCAATGGAAACAAACACAATGTTTTCAAAGCACATTACATTTGTTAAACCATCAAAAAAGATCAGTAGAAAGATATGCACAAACAGCATTTAAATATAATGAGCCTACTAAACTGCGAGCTTCAGTCCAAAATTGTGATTTCTAAGATCAAGAATTTCAAAGTGTTGGCAGCAAATGCATTCCCCACGCTCCTCCAAATCTCAGTTTCTACTTCATAGAATTACAGAACCATTTAGGTTGGAAAAGACCCTTAAGATCATTGAGCTCAGCTGTTAACCTGACACTAGTCCACCACTAAACCACATCCCTAAGTGATACATCTTTTAAATACCTTCAGGGATGGTGACTCAACCACTTACGAGGGCAGCCTATTCCAATGCTTGATAACCCTTACAGTGAAGAATTTTTTCCTAATATCCAGTCTAAACCTCCCCTGGCACAACTTGAGGACATTTCCTCTCATCCTACAACTTGTTAACTTGGGAAAAGAGACAAACACCCATGATCCCTAGTGATAAAGTATAACAACAATATTAATGTATTAAAAATATATTCAGGAAAATGTATGCATAATTGCAAATGCTTATCAATTTCACGCTACCGTCTATTTTAATCACAGAATCATAGAATCTTCATGGTTGGAAAGGACCTTTGAGATCATCGAGTCCAACCATACACACACCAAAAAAAACCCCAAA
>VXBH01000008.1:309910-333710 GCA_013400035.1 Rynchops niger
AGCGTTGCTTGGGGTTGTTGTGACTGAAATGCAGGACCCGGCACTTGGCCTTATTAAACCTCATACAGTTGGCCTTGGCCCATCAATCCAGCCTGTCCAGGTCCCTTTGTAGAGCCTTCCTACCCTCAAGCAGATCAACCCTCCCACCTAGTTTGGTGTCATCTGCAAACTTACTGAGGGTGCACTCAATCCCCTCATCCAGATCACTGATAAAGATATTAAACAAAACTGTCCCCAAAACTGAGCCCTGAGGGACACCACTGGTGACCGTCCGCCAAGAGGATTTCACCCCATTAATCACAACTCTCTGGGCACGGCCATCCAGCCAGTTTTTAACCCAGTGAAGAGTACACTTGTCTATGCCATGATTCGCCTGCTTCTCCAGGAGAATGCTATGGGAGACTGGCTTTGGGATACTTACCTCTGATGAGGTACTCCCTGCGGAATAGATCCAAGGAGAACTAACTGATCACTAGACCACTAGAAAGAGGGACTTAAGCATAAGGACAAAATGATGATATTTTTAACATTTCAGGGGACACAAGGGAGCAGGAGAAATTGGGAAAAGAGGATGCTTTAAAGAAGTAAACACCAGAAATAATTTCAAAACTAATAATGCTATTCAGAAATGCATATGGAGTTTTCCTTTTTCCTAACATGAAATGCACTGAGTTACATTGGCCTTTTTCACTTCTTTATTATACTGCGTTTGCACATCCCATGTTCTGAGGATTTCTGCTTCCAGTGTTTCAGAAGTATTAGCTGGTTATAAAAGAAAGTGCAAGAATGATCCACAGTAACACAGGTGGTCAACAGCAGATCTGGTTGCAGAACTCTCCTTCAAGTTCCAGTCCCATGTTCCAGCTCTTGCCTAAACTACCATGCCAAAACAAACTTACCCCTTAATTCCTAAATGAAGATACTAAGTAACAGACAACACACATAGAGAGAGTCTGTGTGTGTCTTCCTACATGATGCAGATTTAGTCTTTCACAAATTTCAGAATTATTTTGGCATTTAGCTCAAGATATTCAAGATGGTGACACTTCTCCAAAATGCCATGAAATTCAGAGGAAATATAACATTATTTCACTGTCTTTTTATTGGAACATCAGTGAATTGGACAAGATTTCTTATTAACAGTTACTGCTCACTCTTATAGTTCCATTAACCCTTCCAGGTTCACAGCATTCTTATTTGTCCTATTACATTATGCCAACAATGGTATGGCAATTGTTAGAATCACTTTTTTTCTGATTGTTTAGAATCCAGAGCTGAAGAAAAACTACCTAAGTAACTTTTCAACAGTAACAAACAATATCTGGGCAGGTTTATTACTAATTCTGTGGACAGCAATAACACCCACATAAGACTAGCATGTTCTAATTTTTTAAATACAGTAGAATCAAAAGATAATACTGCTTTAAAAAAATCATTAAGGACCTACTTGTAAGACTTTTTTCTTTTCTTTGCTGTGTAAAATGGAATACAGAGCTGGAAAAGTTTTACCTGTGCCGACAAATGCCACACTAACCGCATCTCCCATAGTGAGATCCTACATATATCTACACATATCCTACTGTCACATATAATTTACTGCCTGCTTTTTTGTTGTAAGATTGGAAAAAGTGATCCTCAAAGGAACAAGAAATTAACAGATCTTAACAGAACTAAGTATCTTTGGTGATAATAGTTCACACATTTCAAAACGTCATTTCTTGATTAAAGCTTAATAAAAAGAAATGGAATCTATTCAGTGTAAGACAATAGCCAGATCAAAGAGTAAACAAATGTAAAATGAATACAATTATCATTATACCATATAGACAGATGATTGTTACTGCGTTTGGAACTTGTTATCCTCCTGTTTCCTTTGGAAAAAAAATTCAAAACCCCTAAATCCTCACAATCATTTTCACCTTACCAAGACATTTTTAATCTTGCCAGTGGAGAGAGCAGACTCTAAAACAGTCAGTCACTCCTTTTATTTTGAAATTCAGAGAGTAGGTTGGAATTGCAAGTACAACAGCTGAGCTGAAAGTTGCTTCAAGTGATTGTTTAGAATCATCTAATCTCCCTTTAACAAGCTTTAAAAATAGTTTTCAGACAATAGGCGGCTGGGAATATTCTGTGCCATGCGTGAAGCCTCACTGAGGCTTCAGGCCAGAAGTTTTAGTGGCAGAAAAAGAAGAGAAACAGATTACAACTTCAGAAACAACTGAAAGACTTTGTCTGTTCCACAGGATAAATCTACATTACAATGTAACATTGTCAGCTAAGCTGTAAATATTTAACATAATCTAAACATAACAATATGAAGTTTAGTTAAGCAGTTAAGAAAGGAAGAGTAAAATTCTGTGCTCACTAGCTTGTGTAACTGCTTGCCATTGTGCAAACAGACCCACAGAAAAGCGAGAAAAGCTTAGCTCTGTTCAATAACGAAATCATGGCAGCTGAGGGGAAATCACCTTTTCCTTTCAGTATGAGTGATACGAGTCAGTGATTACTTTTCATACTCCAATCATTTGTGTCTTACAATTTAGAGGCAACTGTGATTGTATGTGAAGACCTGTTTGATCCAACGCATTTAATGTGGGCATGATGTTTTTGTAATTGTCACATCTAGCTAATAGAACATCCCTGGTGATTTTAAAGTCACGAGCATGCAAAGGCAGAGGTAGGAGGGAATCTCAGTATCAAGCTTCCTAGATCATCCTGTCATATGTTCAGCTAATCTACTTTTATAAGCCTTCTATGCAGAAGATTTCTCTGTTTCCCTAAGCAGACAGTTTCTTCTCAGTATCCTAGTAATCTGAAAGCTTTTCTGGATAGCTACATCTAAAAATAAGAGCAGACACTGTAAAAAGCAGTCTTCGTTCCAACCAGTTTCTACCAGATGTATTATGATGAGAAGCAAACAGCTTTAATTATTGACAACAGTTCATCCTCTTCCGTCAAAGATTCTGCTTCACAAAACTAAAGCTAACGCCATTAATCACTATTAAAAAAGAAAATCCTTGATCTTGCGCCTAAATGGCTCTCCGGTCATAAGCAAATACATCTGTCTAATATTTTCAGAAAGGGTAAGTAAACAATGGAGCAATCAAAGGAATCGACTGAAAGAATCTCTGCATTCTTATTGTATGTGGTAGTTGTGCAACCCTACATGAAACTTAGAAACAAGCCTCTGTCGGAGCTCTAGAGTACTGCAATGGCTCTCCTTTCAGGTTTTCTGAAGCAAGAGCACACTAAACTTCATCCACAACTTTAACCTGAAAGTACTTTCAAATCTCTGCAAGATGAGAGTGATCTATTAGAAGTCTACATAAGGAATACAAAAACCTTTAAAAATTGTATGGAGGGAGTTAAGTCAAACAATTGTATTTGAAAAAAATAATGAGACGTGGAAAGTGTGATACTAAAAGAAGAGAAAAACTTTGCAGCATATAAACATGAAGCAAAACATAATACACATTTGGGTGGCAAATAAAAAGGCATCCATCATCCCTTTGTACATCTGTTTGTTCAGATCTTGGGAGCTTGATGCATATGCTGAACTTTAAACACTGAAGAATACGGTACCATTTCTATGTCAAGAATTAAGTAAGAATGTAAACATTAATAAGACCTAGACAAAAACGAAGTCAGGAGAAAAACGTTTAAAAGTAATTTAACTACCTGGAACAACTCCTTGAAGCTAAAGCAAGCAGTGATTTTCAACGTCTGACATTCTATTAATATAATCAACGTATAAGACTGGAAAATAAATGATTAATACACAAACCTTTTAAAAAAAAACGTGAAGAAGATATTACAAGTAAATGTAAAATAAACCATTTTTACCATTGCTCAGAAAGTAACACTTAAAATGAAAGTATAAGCACTTTATCTAGCACATCTATTATTACCATAGGCAGTTTGAATTCAGATTCTGAAAAACCTGTACAACGCAAGTTTTTAACTACACGTATTTAACTTTGTAAGACAGACTGTTCTTTTCCTGCTGATGTCCTTCAGCTATCCGAATATACACTGCATACTTTGTTATATTATACTATCACAAACAAAATAAACACTTTTTTTTTTATGAACTATAAACTCAGAAACCTTGGATAAAATAGAATAGGATATAAATGAGAGCTGTGTTTGACAGAAGGGCAACAGAATTCATGAATGCTATACGACTACTCTTTTCAAACACACCTTGGATGTGCATTAAGTTAATTTATAATAAAAAAAATCCCTGCTAAGAAACATACTCACCCTTTAAAATATAGTCTGTTAACAAGCTTGGCACTTTCTCGCTATCCTCTTTCATGGCATGCAGGACTAAAAAATGAATGAAAAAAAAAATATCAGATATTTAGTCATAAAGACAACAGTCTCAAAAGACATACCGTGAAGCTGTTTCAACTGCTGATAGGGATATTACCAACAAATTAGTAAGAAAACTCTTAACTGGAATATGAAAAGATGGCATGAGACACATCCTATCTTCACCTTTCACTCGTGTAATTGTCACTGAACTCCACAGTAGACGGATGCATAAGACCCATTTTACATGGTTAATTATTACAATAAAATGTCATCAGTTGTAAGAACAAAAAAAATCACCACTTCTCTATAAAAAAATATCTTCAAAAGAAAGTCACCACATCCAAAACTAAAATATGCTAGCAACTGCTGGAGGGTTGGAAATCTTAGGTAAAAAAGGTATGCTCCACTGCTTAATTCATTTCCTTGACCTTCATCCTGAATCATGGAATAAAGACACTTTTCTGGAGAAACACTGCTGTGAATGATCCAATGAAAGCGCTGATGGGATTTTTCCCCTGAAATGGTGAGCGTTAGCAACTGTAGCTCAGAAAAAAATCTTAAATAAATAATTGAAAGTGGCATTAACTTAAAATAATGCCAAAATGCCATTTTTGTGACTTATATCAAGTAAAAATTGTCCATTCTTGCGTATTTCTGAAGAAGGAAAACCATTTGGACTAGCTCAACTTGACATATGTAAGCTCGTCTGTTGCTCCATAAACAAAAAGAAAGACAATCCTTTATGAAGTGCTCTGGACATGACTGAAAGAATTAAAAGTACAGAATTATACTGAACTGCAGTATTTCATAAGCTCCAGTTCCCTCATATGAGACTCTGAACTTGAAACATAACAAGTGTTTTATTTCAATTTTTACCTAACTATGGAGTAATACACAGCTTCAAAAGAAAAAACAACCAAACAACCCCAAACACCTTCTTTACAGCCTGCCTTAACAACAGGAGAGAGAGCAAGTCAGAAATCTGCAACTGAGTCATAGGATCAAGTTCCAACCCGCCCACAGAAGGCAATGATGTTAATAATCTTTACAGTGCATTTGTACAAGACATTTTGTTAATAAACTGTCAAACAACACAAAACGTTTTCAGAAGGCTTTAACCTCTCTCTGCTTAATATTGAGTTTTTGAGAATATTTTCAAGTGAAATTTAAATATGGCAAGAAGATAAAACTTCTCTGCAGGAGTAAATATAAAATGAAAAATCCATTTGTTACAGAGTAAGTATGAATTACCAGCTAAGGGTGCCTACTGCAGAAAAATAAAGGAAATTTAATTCTTGATTAAACATTTCATTTACTCCAGAGTTTGTACAATATTTATTTTCTTGTTCCAGGAAACAACCAATAAGCCTTTTACCATCCCTCAGCCACCTGTGGGATCTCAGACCTGTGCTGCTGCAAAGTACCTTAAGACATAGTTAGATCCAAAGCCCTGCACTGAGATCTGATCAAATACATTGATGCACCCTACCATCTATTTTCAAACTGTTCCTATAAACCTTAAATAAAGGAGATGCCATTGACTCCCAGAGATGCTCTACTGTATTTAACCATCTTAATAATTAATTTTTTAAAAGTACAACCTTATTTTTCATGCAAACTAGAAGAAAAAAAACCCAAACAAACACAAAACAGAGCACGGCAAGTTTAAACAAACAGGGGTATATGAGGTACTACAAGGCAGGATTGACAAATTCTACAATATGCATAAGGCGCACCTGTTGAAATAATGTGAGAACATTTACTTTCTGATACATGCAAGTTTCTAGCCTTCAGGGTTTCAGAGAACAGCTAGAAAACAAACATACCATGAAGGCTCAGAAAACAAGTAAAAACTGGCCAAAATGCACGTTAAAAATCATGCAACTTACATACATGCCATAGGGTACGGGATAACTGCATGGATTCATTGGTTTTGAGCAACCACAGCTGGAAATGTAAAAAGGAAAGGATCAGGGGGGAACTTCATATGCTCACTTTTAGTTAGTGTTTGAAGATCTTCCACAGATGGGGGTCCATTTTTCTTCTCATAAGGAATGACGGTTGTTAAGTACTGTCAAATGAAAAACAGAGTTGTTTGATAGTCCTTCATGCAATTTATGTCACTTTCATTTTATTTTGCAAAATTTGTAGCAATTGAAATTGCTAGCCATAAATAAAAGCTTTTCAAAAGATTGCGTTTCACAAGAGATTAAGATTCTACCTTTCCTATGCCAAAACTTTTATCACAGAAGCCAACTTTTTTTTTTTTCAAATTATGCGACCACTTCAGAAGTCATATAGCTAAACGCTAAAAAAAGTGTTTAAAAAATTTGAGCCGCTTACGGTAAAAAGTTTATCTGATGGGTTTCTTCCTCAGAGCCTATGTATACCAATAGTAAAGTCTTTCCTCTCCTCCCTCGAGAAGTCAATCAGAAGTCCTTCATGTATTTAAAGTACTTCTTGAAAATAAAATAAAAGCTGGAAGAACCACCTTTCTACCAGCTCCCCTCAAACAACACTATAAATGCAGAAGAACAGTTTTTAAACTTGCTTTAAAAAAAAACAAACAAAAAAACAACAACAAAAAAAACCCAAACAACCAAAATAAATCTTTAAATATCATGCAATTGTCACCAGTTATCCAAAAATCAGAAAGTAATGCTTTCTTTCCAGGAAGTATGTTAAAAAAAAAAATAAATCTTTCCAGGTAAAAAGTGATGGCGTCTTCAAATAGTTTGTGAAACTGATAACAGCCAGCTTTTTGAAAGATTCCAGAGCACAAATGATAGAGGCTGTGCAGGTGACTTGAGTGAGATGTTCAGGTTTGTAGAAGTGCTAACAAGTATTTTGAAAAATAAAATAATAAGTAAATAAAACATCTTCAAACTTGGCATATGCTGTGTTCGAAGAACCTCAAAACGGCCATAGGATTTTCTAAGTGACTGGTTAACTCTTACTAAGAATGTGAAACTTTCCAGGGATTTTGACAGATCAAAGAGCATTGCCCAGTCCAAACTCCGAAGGTGATCTACAGTCCTCTGTGCAAAGAAAGTTAGGCTGCCCCACAGTTAAGCAAAAATGAAAACAGACACCTTTTGTCTTCTGATGCTATACACTTCCAACCAAAAGAAACAAAGCAAGTAGTGCAACCAAGATTTACTTTCAAATTCTTGAAGCAACCCTATTGCTCTTTCATTAAATGTGTTTAGGCGACATCTTACTTTGCAACCTATGTGAATGCATATTCTTCTTAAAGAGGGTATTATTTCAAAAGTACTGAAATTGCTGGAATTTTCCCTAATGAAAAAGCTTCCTGAAATCTCCCTCAATTCAATTTTTAAGAATTTCACAGGAACTTTATTCTGGATTAACAGCTACAAGGCAGTAGGCAAAGCAACCCTCTATCTCTCATTCCAACTCCAGAGATGTGGTTCTCCACATAACAATCAGAAAACATGTTAGATACAAGGTTTCCTCTCCATAGCAGCACTGCAGCAAGAGTCAAGTGTAACTCAGGCTCTGCGGAAGAGGTTCGCCTTGCAGAAGATTTAGTGTTGCCAAATGCAGCTATAACTGTTGCCACATTTGGAGTGGGATGGTGCCCAACCATACCCTCTGCCTAAATGCCAGACGGAATCAGTTTTGTGTCACTTAAGGGAACCTATTGTATGGGATGTACCAACACCTCACCAAGACCTTATGCAAACTCAGGGCGCTTTTCTCCCTCCCTTTTCCTTTCGCATTTTGTCACATCCACTTAGCCCAGCAGAGGAAAGTATGCAACGCTTCTTAGGAAACAGTCAATTTTCAATTTCTTTGCCAGCAGATGTAACCAACAGGTATCATTAGAGAACTGCACTCTTACTAAAATTACTGGAATCAATAGCTAGATGTAAGGCTGTTAAATCTGTAAATGTCAGAGATGTATGTAGATAAACTAACTCAGAAATCAGATCTCAGGCTGTCTTTTCCAGCCTTCAGAACTAAATGTCATTCTATCCTTTAACTAGACAATAAATTACTAGGACATGTTTCACGGGATCAAATACCAATATTTCCTGTTTTCCTACTCCTGTAAACTCCACCTTCCAATTTTCCTATTAGCAATAATTAAAAAAAAAGTGATCTCTTTCTTAAGTTTCCAGAAATCATCTTGTTTTTCTCAACAAGACTTTGCTGCTGTAACAATATGTCTCTATAATAGCACTATAAGAACTCATTCCCTGAATTGCTGTGTGAAGGATAACATATGAAAAAGAAGAAAACAAATGACTCAAGGGTAGCTTACTGACATGCCCAAATGTTAAGTCTACTGTGACCTCTAAATTTTTGAAGCAGATTAGACAATATGGTAAGCAACTATTCCCACTGGCATTTGTAATCACCCATGAAATGTGTGTGATGTGCCTAAAAATCAAAATGAAGATGACCAGCTTGAATTTTCTTCTGGAAATACCATCACAGAAAGAGCTACCAATATTTCCATGGCTTTTATGCAGTTGGTGGTGTTTTTCCCAACTGCATTATCAGATGGGAGCAGGTAGTTCCTACTGGAAGTTTCTCTCTAAACGTTGAAAAATTCCAAGTCATTTTCAGTAACATCTCAAACACACACACAGAAAAAGGACTAAAATTTTAAAAAGGAAAGTATCCACTATCAGAGTAATACTACCCAGAAAATAGTAAAGGTTGTAAATACCATTAAAGACTGACAAGAGTTTTGAAGTAACTGTACAAACTCATCACAAACTTTATGTTGTGACTTTATGTGTATGAACTTCTGCCTTCTAAGGTACACAAAAAGTGTCTGTCCTTGCATTTATTTTGAGCACAACTCCAGATAGTTATCTAACTCTTCCCTGTTAGCAGGAAACACATGAATGTGAGTTTAAAATGACAATACAGCCTGAAAAAACACTCAAATTAATATTCTGAGAGCAGCACTAAGCATCTGATACTTTTTCTCCTTTGCAATTTGCTGCAATAAAATGATGATACCAGTATTTTAAAAGCAGGGGCCAGGGTTTGGTAATGCGACCAAAAACAAATAAAAAAAACCCAAACAAAAAGCAAATGCCATAGAAAAATAAATTTCCATGACTAAATCAGAAAAGAGCTGGTATGTTTCCTACCTTTCTCCCCTATTTCTCATTTTAAGTTCTTGTTATTTCCATGATTGGCTTTAGGATACAGGTAGGGAAAAAAACAACCCCACATAACCTTGCTAATAAGGACATAGTGTAAGATAAATCAGAGGAAGATTATGATCAACATGAAGAATAACATTAGTAAACTAACTCAAAGAACGACTGGAAGGGCTATCCAATTAGCGTTATTGTTGATACATGATTATGCTACTTATGTCTAGAAAGTTAGGAGACAGTCACAGAAGAAAAGGTGTATTCAAACAGAGACATGCATACAGAAGTAGTCTTTTAACCAAAAGTAAGAGGGGCCGGCACAGCTAAATATGTTCATTTTATGAAAATACACAATATTTAAAATAGCTAGAGATACCAGTAAACAGCTGTAATTTATTATTAAATGGTAAAGAGGGCAGAAAAAAAAAACCCAACCCAGCAGAGCTATTACTTTACCAGCATTGAGATAAGAGAGTGATAAAAACTGTTAGGTAAGCTCTATGCATGTGTTCAAGATCCCCAAAGCTGGGGACAAAGAGCTGGATCTATGTATTCATGAACTTTCATACATATAACTTGCTTGAGAAAGACTGCAAGGACACGATTTCTAACGTCACACTTCAGGAATGACTTGAGAGGAGTTGTTTTACCTCCTGAACTCCTCCGCAGCATACTCCAGTCATCTTCCACACAAAAGCCTAATGAGCCATGACTTCTAAACTGCCAGGCAGTTTATTGCCTCAATGGAAGGAGGGGTTGGAAAGGGGGACAACGACCAGAAAAAAAAAAAAAAAATCTAACGCGCTCCTGGCAGACCTGCATAAATTATAATGGGTGGGTATGCGTTAAATAAGGTGAAATACCAATATTCTGTAACATGTGCATAAGCATTAACCAAAATACAGAATTAATTTAATAAAATACATACTACAGTTCTGAAACAAACCATTAAGTATTACTTTGAAATAAAGCATAAGAATCTTGCTACTTAGGTGTATAACATCTACAGTGATACCCACTGAAGCTGTGCCTCTTTGCTGTATATTTCAACATTTAAATAGTCAGTGAAAAGACACAAACTTGCCTATGGCTTATATATTTTATATCAGAAATTTGCATTGCACACATTTGGCTGCTTTTAACATCATGCAGTTTCCAAAGGCAAAAAGACATACAATAGGGTCCATGCATTTTCCAGATGCTACTCCATTTTTAGATATATCAGTTCTGAACATTTGAAGAAAAAAAGAAAACCAAACCTTTTTTCAGCTGGAGATATTACCCAAATCTTTAATGCTGAAATATTATGTCTAACCTGATACATATTCTTCAATTGGATATTAAATTGTTACTGACATGCAATGTATTTGAAGCATGCATTATGTCAAAACAGACTTTTAGTCTGGGGTGGGAAAACAGGATCCTGCTTTCAGTGCATCAGGATATCAAGCCCTGACCGTCTTGAGCTGTTGAGGAGAGAAAGAGACTGTAGGCTGATCAGAGTCCTGAGGCAGGGAGAGTACAGATTCCAACATTTTTGTCCTATTTTTTTCCTGTCTCAGCATTTATCTTAAACTACTGTCCATTTTCAAGATGTCAACTCCTAGCAAAAGTGCAGGCAAAGAATGAGGAAAAGAAAGAAGAGAGCCCAGCACCTGTTTCTCTCCACCTGAGTTTCCAAACGTGTGGCGGAAGCCATTCTGTATGACATTTGAGATCCCTTCCATGCTGAAGCGCTAAAAGTAGTGAAAACGTAGCAGAAAGAAAAAAAGGGACAGAGAAAAGTTCAGAAGACTATTAATCAGCATTTATCACGACTATAAAAGACGAATGACAAAGACAGGCTCTAACGTGTATTTCAGCACATTTCTATTTTTTCATTCACCTACTTAATTTTGTAATTAAAAAGCAAAACTTACAATGGCAGTTAAGCAGTATATCTACATCAAAATTTAATCAAACAAAATCTTCACAGTGCAGACTCAATAATCAAGACTTGCATTTTAAGGCTGTCTCATTTTAAAATGTAAGAAGTAGTATTTTTGAAAGTTTAATTTACAGTATAATCGCCTTTAAAATTTGTGTTTGAGTAATATACTTTTAGAGACACTGCCGATACCAATTTTTCAGATTTTAAACACCTACTAGAAAAACTGTTCAGAGGTAGTAATTTTCATCTCTACCTCTTTAAAACATTTTATGTTTTCATGCTTACTTTTCCACAACTGAAACAAAAATTAGCTATCAACTTTATTCCCCATTTTTTTGGTAGTATGATACTACATACACAATTAGTTAATAATGCACCCATATTAATGTCAAGCTCCGTTATACGGAATCATGGAATCCAAGTAAAGAAAAATCAGTATGTAATCCAACCACATTTTTTTCTTGAACTTTGTAATCAGTTTTTCTTGCTAGAGACAACAAGTAAAAAGAAAAATCAAAACAATTTTGATGTTTAGCATGAGATACAAAAATCAGCAACTGACAAGAACATAAAAAAAAGAAACTGTCAAGCTGCTGACACAGGTCAGCGAGATGCGCACACCTCAGCACACTTACCTGAATGTATTTATTTACAGGAAAAGGAATAAAATGTGCTGGAATACATTATTCATTTGCTTTCTAAAGCTCAATGAGGTCAGTAAACAGACACATACGCTGCCAAAGCCATCTTAACTCTTGTAAGATACCCTGCTTAAATGAACTGGTATCTTCAAGCCCTGACTATTTTTAATTACTCCCCAGTTTGTCCTTGTGAGAGATGTAAAAGTTTTAGAAGTCTAAGAAAGTGATTTACTCAAAGCCTGTATGAAGGACAAAGAATTAAACCTTCTATTTTTAAAAATTCAATTATAGTATTTACAGGATAATTGATTTTTTTAGACTATGAAAATTTAAGCCTATTTCCAAGCTTTGCATTTAGATGAGACTTCATTATAGCTTTAGTTAATAAAATTATTAATTTATACATTATTTATTAACAGAATCTCACTCTTCACAAAGTTACTATCTGTATGCACATTCTCATGTGCCAAAAAAAAAAAAAGAAAAGTGTGGAAGGAAGGAAGTTTGCACCTCTTTCTGGCAGAAGGCTCTCAAATCTGTACTTGGTGATAGTGAAAGCCATTTTCAAAGGAACCACACATACCGAGCCTACAGTCTTATTTGGGAGCTAGCTTGTTCACTCCTTCTCAGAAAGCAATCTGCCACATATATATCTTGAAGCAACCAAATACGAAAATGTCTTTTATTGGGACCACATACAGTTATACCTGAAAGCATCATTCAAGTCTCTAAACTTGGAACTAACCAGAATAAGCTTAAGAATCACTTAACTCCAGTTTCAAAACCAACTAATGATTTTTCTTTCTAGTTAGATTTTGAACTTTTGACTGTGCTCTTGCAAAGGGGATGAGAACTTTGTATTTTTTTTCCAGACATATACTTTCTTAAGAGTTATATTAAAACTTATCTATGTACACAAAAGATGACTTTTCTTTAGATGGATAAGATCAGAACTCCGTTGAGTTATATCACAGGTATTTTATTCTTGTAAGTTTAGAAATAGATTCTGAAAAATTAATGTTTCAATACAAATGTTCATTTCTTATGTTTGAAAAACAAACTCAAAAACCTTCTGATGTCAAACTGAAGCATTCTCTCTGGGACTTAGCCAAGATCTACAATACTTTAATCACATTTTCTGCATCCTGTAAGAAATGCTTAGAAATTCTAAAATTAATATCCCACTTAAGTAATTTAAAATTATGCTAGACAGATAAGAAAGAAAAAAGTTGCATTGACAAGATAATAACCTCATTTCTTTCATTCTCTGCCTCCTGCTATTCAAACTCTGTTTGAAAGACATTTTTCCTTTTGTTGCTATGTTCTGTAAAGAATAAACCAAATTATCTCCTCCCTGTACACCCGCGCTACTCTTTGGACTCACTCCTGTCTCTTGTTGGATGTAGTACCTCTGCCACAGGTTTCAAGAGATTGAGGGTCATATTTTTCCTTTTTTCCTACCTAAGAACCATCATGATCAATAAATATCTCTACAACCACACCAACAATACTACTGCATTTCCTGCAAGACCAACAGTGGTACACACATACTAAAATTCACACAGTGAAACCAAACAGATAAATGAGTTTGTGTACTGACAACAGAACACACAGCAGTACATCCAAAGACAGTATTTATTTTTTGTGACTTTGTGAAAAAAAAAATTATCTCAACAGTAAGTGCCTAAGGCTTGTCTGTGAATGAAGCCATGGAAGCAGATGTACCAGGTATCCTGATATAATCTACAACGACCCTTCCCATAGGGAAAAACCAAAAAATATTTTCAATCTGTAAATAGTTACAAAAGTTTTCTTACTGTTCCAGGCATGTGACCTCTCTCTTGTTTGCCATTCTGAGGACTACCATTTTTCAGCTTCTTTTTCTTCTTTGCCGTTTCTTTGTGTTCTCTCTGCTTGTTTTGTACTTCGATGAGCACAGAAATGAAGCTGTTTTTCACTTCCTTCTCAAACTCCAACTCATCTCGTAGAGCCAACTGCTGTACCAGTTCCTCAGAATAATCCTTAATAGCAGTCTCAATTTCTTCTAGGAGTTCATTTAACTCAGCAACAGACAATCTTTTTACTCCTATAAACAGTTCATATAAAAAGTAAACTGTCAAGATTTACTTGTGGGAATTACAAGAAAAAAGTACCCTGAAATTTTTCAAAACAAAAAATTCAATTCTAAAACTACATAGAACAAAACAATATTCCTAAAGGAATAAACATAGAGGCAACTAGATTAGCAACAAGAAGGTTGTCGAATTTTCTTCTTATTTCTGAGAAATCTGAAATAATCTGCAAATATGAGACCATGTGGTAGTTCAGGAAGCAGAAGTAAGCACTAAACTTCTAATACTGACATCTCAGTTAACTATTACTTTCCATCTACACTCACTGTTCAAAATAAAAGGTCTCCATATTTTCTGACACAATTTCTGATTTCTTACACTTTGGCATTTCTGGAATCCTTGGATTTTTCACCTACAGTAAATCACATTCTACGAGTGAGGGAATCTTCTAAGGGATATTGCTAAGGTATACATGCATATTAATAAAAGCTTGCACTGAACTTTTATGTTAAGATTTTTAGATGCAATTAGTAGAAAAACCAACAAAATCCTCCAAATTTTCTTTGTCTGGGCATTGTAATCAAAAGCATGGCTTTGTATTGCCTGAAACAATGACCTAGATCAAAACTAGCCAACAGGCTCCTTTCAAGCAAAAATAAGCATTCATAGTTTTGAGAAAGCATAAGACTGAATTGGTCAATGCTAAACCAGAAGCCTGTAAAATGTCAGTTTGGAAACAAAAAACCCCTCCAGGTTTGCATTTTAAAGGTATTCTTGGGTCATGTGTTACAGACAGTGAAATTATGAAGAATGTTCTAAGGCTTGCTTGGGTTAAAAGCGAGCACACTTAAGACTGCATTCCGTTCCCAATTATGTCTGACACACCTTAGAAAGCTGGTTGAGCAGCTGCTATGTCAAAGAACATCATTTTCATTGGCATATGAGAAACACCTAGCCCTGGTTACACTGAAGAGTACAATCTGTTTAAGGACACTGCATAGATGTTTGTAATTATTTTGTTACATTAAATTAGTCTAGTAAATGTTATGTTTAACAAAACTGTTATAAGCGAAAATGCCTATGGACAAGTGTTGAAAAAACACAGATAAGGCCAAAAACTGCAAAAAAGTATAGGTCTTTAGAAGCATCAAAGGTGAAACGTGATTTTCTCTAAAAGTACAGCAGGGAAAACTGATTGGAGAAAGCTGCTTGTCACTAATTTACAAAAGAAAACGCAATGAAACCTGTTAAGGCAATTGTCTGTCAAGGAACCACAGTTTTTCAGAGTGGCTTAGGTCTTAAACTCTGTTCAAACACTGTAACAGTACTATATGATTAAGGATCTAAGTTTCAAGTAGTCTGAACCATCCATCACCTTTTTTGTTACTTAAACTATTCTAAGCATGCAGCGGGCAGGTTATGGCTTCTACTTGTAACATACATCTTGGCACTGCTCACAGTCATTGCACATACCACAGCAGGTCTTACGACAGCAATGACTTTTTGCAAAGGCAACGCTGATTGTCAGCAATAGCAAACAGCAACAGCAACTCACACATAAGCAGGGGGAAGAACAGTAAATTCAGCGACAAGATTATCTGGTGCTCTGTGGGTGCAAGTTGCAGAATAGGCCCTACAGTCTGTGAAACTGAGTATACTCTGTAGTAAAAACTAATATGAGTAAGTTCCATATGCATTCAGTACAAAGGACAGTCTAAAAAGCATAGGTTGCACCACTGCTTTGTTTTTGTGAAAGACTAGACAGAGCATCAGCAAGTCCCAGCACTTAAGAACCAGCTTCACAGCCTAAGAAACAATTGGTCCAATAACATAGGTGCAGATTATCCAACTGCAATCCTGACTCGTCTGTGAAAGATAAATTGTTGTGATCAAAGCCTACAAAAAGGGCTACTCAGGAACTACTCAGCTGACACAGGTGAGTGAAGACAGAGTAATTCAAATGCAGAAGACTACTTGGAATAAATATTAGATATGTAGGCTAAAGGACTCACTTGTGTAACCAGAACTGTAATTGGTTTTATTTTTTGACTGTCTTAATACATATCTTTTCCAAGAAAAAAGTAAATCCATGCTTTCATTTCCTGCTTTCAATCCTAAAAAATTAACACCTCTGACTTGTCTTATAAAAGCTAGACAGTTTCTAGGAAACTGCAACAATTTTAGAGAGATGCAGACTAATTCTGAAGCAGCTCAATGCAGAAGAGAAGGTAGCAAGAGCTTTTGATGAAATAGTGACCTGAAAGACATGAAAGCAGATTCTGAGAAGCTGGTGAAGCAAAGTTAAATTATCTGCCAAAGTAACTCAAGGCATCGTTTGGTCAAGGCTGACCTTTAAACCGTGAAGATGCAACAGACAAGATGAACTCCTGAGGCAAAGCAAAATAAATACGAAATACCAAGCGAGTTTGATTAGATCCAAACCTAAGGACATATGGAACTGTCAGAAAAGCAGGAAGCCCTGCTGTGCAGGATACACTTTGCTTTCATATTCCTGAAATTTATGTGTTGAGACATCTAAGAGTCCAACCATGAAAATGGAATCTCCTCCATAATCTGAAGTGTAGCAGAAACTGTAAGTCATGTCACAAATGGTCAGACAGTTTTCTGAATCTTCTGCAGAATTTATATTGCTGACCCAGACTACAGGAAAGAAAGCACTAAACTTTGTGAGAGGGACCAAAGTAAAAGGATCATCTAGCATATATTCTTTGTGTTCCTATCACCTTCTAGAATTGATTTGTGTAAGTACACAAATTAAACAAATTTCCATCATGAAACCGATTAATCACAGGTTTCTTTTACATACAATTCAACCTACTACAATGAAACCATACATGTAATTTCTCCTTTCCTTTTGTACAGGGAAGAACAGATTATTTTATTTGAGTAGAAGAAGATACAAAAGTTTTTTTAAAACTTTTAAGCTTTTTGAAAAGGAATGGAAGGAAAGAAAAATATGCAAGGTCCTTATAGGAAAAAAAAAGGCAACAGCTGCCTTATTTTTGTGTTGCTGTATATCAAGATACTTTGTAGTAACTGAAACAGTACCAAAGAAACCCCATTTGCTTTCTTTACTGCATAGCTAGTCTTAAAACACAGTGCACTGGCCTCAAGAAAGTGTCTCACTTTACAACATAGAAATTAAGAAAATTCAATAGAAATTATCAACTTATCACTTTACCTATGAAGGGACTTCATTCCAGTTAATCAAGCTTAAGCATGTTTGCTTTAACTTGAAATTCTAGAAAGTTTTATTTTTATTATGAAAAGTGCCAAAGATAAGTCTCCTATTTATGTTCTAAATCTAGTTTATTCTTTCAGGGCATTTTGAAAATATTTTTGAATGCAAGTATTTCATAAGAAGGACTTGCTGTAAAACAAACACGTGTCAAGCTTACCCTTTAAACTATTTTCACTAAGTGTAAGAGTAAAATACTAAATAAATACCACTTACTCTCTTCGTAGCTATTATTTGTACTGGATCTCTTGAGCGTCTGAATTTCCTGGGAAAGTATGGAGAGCCGATCTGATTGGGTGGGTGTTTCATCATCTTCTGGATCAGGTGATTCCTGCATCATTTCCTCTATTTCTTCAATCACCTTCAAAAAATAAAAACCCTTAGGAAAACACTCCTGCATGAAGAGAAACAGCCTGCAATTTGAAGCAAAGCTGTTAAGAACTTAAGGGTTTGGGTTTTTTTCTTAACTTTGAATTAGAGAAGATGCTTCCGGATGAAACTAATACCAAGACTGGATTAAGGAGAATCAACAAAATCATACTGACATTTCCTCCTCATTCTTGCTCTCCAAGAATAAGCCTACCTTTTCAAGGTTAAATCGGTGACCTCATAACAAGCAGTATGTTGAAACTACATAGTTATTTCTACAAGGTGGTACACACGGTTCTGCTTAAGTGAACTGAACTAAAGAGTGAGCAGGAATATCTTTCCCAAGTATTTGGTTGAAGGAAAACAAAACAACAGAAATCAATTACCTTCCCACCCCCAGGCCCCATTTCACTACACTTCTCTGAGCAAAAAAAAAAAAAAAAAGCTCCAAATAACCTGAAAATCTACTGTGCTTATGATGAGTTTTATGAAGTTGGAAATCAGAACCTGAAGCTGACTTGCATCCCTGGGTGTAAGATCTGAGCCAGACAGAAAGCAGGAGAAAAGAAATCCTGTGCATAATAAGCTCACCTATTTTTGGTACAGAAACAACCACATCTCCACAGGCTAAATTATTAACTGAACAGCTGAATAAATACACATCAACTTTTGCAGGCTTAAAGGCTGTAGACATTGCTGAGATCCATCTCACAGTAAAAAAGCTGAGGCAGTTCAAGTAATCCTGTCCCTCATACTTTTAATAACAGTGTTCATCAGAGTTCATAGGCAACCATTTAAACAAGAAAATACATTCTTGCATTTGCTTACTAAAGCAGGATCTTAATGGACAGTCATTAACCTTACTCAGAAGAGCAATTTTCAAGATAACTTACATAAATCCATGGATTTGGAAGAGGAGCCTTTAGACACTAAGTAATTTGAAAGCTTAGTAGCAGAACTGTTGATATGCTCTCATACTAGGCAAAAACTTCAAAGAATTCTTGCTAACCACAAAGCCATGTGAAGATACCAATGGCAATAGAGTCATGCTGGAAAACTACAAACTCTCCAATACCACCAACATTCTGAAAATACTTTTGGTTTTTAACATATATATTTAATTTTGTAGTATTTTTGACTAATTCATGGTAAGAAATGTATAAAGATTTCAGAGACCCTGGACCATCAACCTCACCTGGAGCATTGGAATACTTTTCAATCTGAATGACGTAGTAATATCTCACACGTTATTATGACCCTAAATAGAGAACAATCAAGAAGCATACCTATGGTGAACAGCAAGAAGGAGGGACAAAAAGAATAATTACAGACTAAAAGAAAATACTACATCAACAACACTGTCTTCACTGAACACTTTACCTGCTCTGCTGTGAAGAGAGGTTCATCATTGATGCAGGAAACAATGATAGAATGCATATCCAACTGTTCTCTCAGCTCTTCATCATCTGACAGGTCAAGGTTCAAGTTATCATTTACCTAGAAAGGATAACAATGTGTATTTATATAAATATATATACACATTTGTGTGTGTATATATCTCTAAGAGATACACGTACACATATAAAAAACAAAAGGGGAACTTTTGACTTTTAAGAATGACACAGATTCCTTGTCCATAATAATGGGATCAATGACTCTTGCCATCAAATACCTGGAAACCGTAGTACTGTAACAACTGAAATCAAAACCACAGTTGGAGAAAGTTAAAATAGCTGACAGTCTTTAAAGTCTTTAAATACGCTCAGCAACATAAAGCCCATATAAACAATGACATGCAGATGTCTGCATGGCCAGAAAACAGTCAGTCCAACGTAGGTATTTAACTCTTCAGTGAAGACAGATATTTGTCGGGGTGGGGTGAAAACCTACATATAATGTCTACCGCTACACAAGCCTGTTATTTTACGTGCTTTTATAGTTCTACTTTTTTGCATAATAAAAGATACGAAAAAAGTTATTTTGAAAAACAGAACATGGTTATCACCATAGATTATTTTAAAATTCTACTGTTGATTATCTCACGGTCTTTTAAAAAAGAAGCAGAAGTAACACTGTTCCCACACATATACCACCAAATTACACTCATCCTTCAAATCCAAAGACGTACATATAGTAAAAGATTTAAGTCCTCTCCTTAATCAGTCAGGTACACTTTACTCTCACACAATGATATATTCTAATTTATTTACAAAGTTGTTTGCTTTTTCTGCAGTTTGTCTGTTACTAGATTCTAGACACACCAGCCTAGAAAAGCCCCCCAGCCCACAAAAGCTACAATCCCTAACCTTTGACATTTTGAGATCAATCGCTTTAACTGATCTTTGGGCTAATTTACAAACATTATGACCAGCTGTATAAAGTCCCTGGTGTCACCAAATCAGTTTTCAGTTTTTGTGTAAATCCTCCAATTTTCCCAGTTTCTTCAGAATAGTTTTCTGATTCACTTTGAAGATGCTACTGACATCTCCACATAGCTAGTCTATAGGGAAAAACATAAAATTTGTACTTTTTCAGCCATCAGAATGAAGTCAGATGTCCATTTTTTTCCGGAATCTGAATTCCAATAACTATGCAGTGACAGGTCTCCACTAAGAATATCTGTTCACCTACCGCACAGATAAACCCCAGTTTTGATATTCTTTAAAGTCTGCAGTTCTCAAATATTATTCCACGTATATAGGATTATGTCAACAACCATGGGTTAGTAAGCAAGGGTAACAGTTTATCTAGAAGGTCAGCTTCCCCTCCTGACATCTCCAGAAACAATATTATGAGAGACTAACAAAACATATTCTGATAATCTAGGCTAATAAACCACCTAAAACAACCCGAGCTACAACTGATGCCAAAAAGACCACCTGGACTTCCAACCAGCCACACTCCATGCCTTTTTCTGTCCTCACACTCCTACCAGGGAATGACCTGTTTAGAAGTAATCTAACAAAAATATAATAAATAAGCAATTGCACAATCCTGTTCCATGTATCACTGTACAACACTTCCACCTAACTACTTCTTTTACCATCAGAGCTGTGTAAAAGTGTTCATAGATCTGTGATGTAAAGCAACAAAGATTAGATGAATCAGACTCATTCACCTTACACCTTTTTCCTACTAAAACAGGAATAGAAATACTTTAAGCACAAGTCCAACAGCATATTATTAGTTTCAAATGCATCAAGGAAGTGTTGCTTAGCTGTAAGTATTCATTGTAAGAAAGTTAAAACAAGCTACTAGCTGGTCCATATGTGCTGTCACATATCCAGAAATACATCTGAAGCACAGAGAAGTAGAAAAAAAGTATGTAAAATGCTCCCTAACAGATGGGCTTTACACATTAAAAGACATGCCAGGTGGAGTGAAAGCTGAAAAAACTTGAGATATGTTTAATCGATGAACTGATTTTCCCTCTACTGACAGCATACATAAGATTCTTTCTAATCCATGAACACCACTTTACTTTTTTTTTCTTGTAGTTCCTTCATAACTTCCTGCAAAGAACTTAAAAAAAACTATAAAAAACATTTGTTTATATTGTACCTAGTTCCTTATCAAGAAATCCATCAGTCTTCCAGTCCATTTTTCCGTCACACAACTAGGTCATGGCATGGTGGTTTAAGTCTTTTCATTTTAAATGTAAGGATTTAATTACTCTAAAACCACTTAGAAAATCTGAACAAACGTTCTAAAACACAAGTCAAATTCAAGGTATGATCAGCAGACTCAAATCAAGAAAGTGAGTTCCAAACTGCCATCTTCCTCTGCTGAATCCCAAAGTATCCTCTTCAGCAGAACAATCTTTGCTCCTGTCACAGTAAAAAGCAGCTGTGGATTATATAACAGATGTCAGAAGTCAAAGCATTACTCTATTCGTAGGTTACATGTACAGACATTTTTACAACATAACTCAACTTCACTAAGTTTAAAAGATAAGCCACTCGTTTCCTCAGAGGACATGGGAGGTGAGAATTCTTCCTAGCTTTTCTTCTTGAAGTGTTTTAATCTGCTTTTAAGATCAGAGGGCAACCCTTTCTATAAACCTCTCTGAAGCTCTTCATTCCCTGCTCCCTCCACAGACAACTATTCTACTCATTAAATAAGAAAAATAAAACAAAACAAGCTCTTGCACTTCAGTGTCTCCTGGGTCACCTTTCCCATAGAAGAAGCCACTTTAGTCTCCAGCTGACTGCAGAATGAGATGAACTTAAAAAAAAAAAAAAAGAAAAAAAAAAAGTCCACACTGGATTTACTACATCAGAACACTCCACTCCTGCCTCTTTTCCTCCCTCAACCAGAATAGCGTTCAACACGAAACAGGCAGTAAAAAGATTTTATGTGAAACGCTTTCTCATTTTACAATTTTTTCTATCATGCTCTGGCTCTAATGAACATCCATCTAAAACTAACCCTGAATTATTTCAACCAAAGGAGATGCAAACATACGTCAAACACGTTTGACTGATTTTTTTAAAACCTCTCGTGTATAATACCAAGTACTAAAAATATTTTAACCTATTTAATAGCAACACTCTTTTATACAAAAGCAAATTGTTTTATTTCCCTGCTGAGTATAAAAGATCCAAAAAGGGTATTTCTGCTGATCAGAACTTACCCCTTTTTCTGAAAGATTCAGTGTTGGCAAGTGCAACGCTCTGGTGTGGGAAGATTTCCAGTCAACAGGCATTACGTTACCATAATTATCAGTCAAAGCATTCCAAATCCTGGAGAGAGAAATAAAGGAACAAAATGCAGGCCTTAAAAAAAGCAGCAACTGATCAGCAGTAAATATATTTGCAGTGATAAAAGATTTCTATCAACAATAGAAATGTTGATAGTTGAATGTTTCCTCCCTAAATATTCATTTACAAGTTAACTGACAATATTTTTATAATGTTTGGAAGATAAAACGTTTTTGATAAATAAAATTTTTTAAACCAACAACATGAACACAGCAGTGAAATAATATGATGAAGAGACAGCTTTATTACGAATTATACAATCGTACTCAAAATCTTTTTGGGGGGTGGATGAGTCCATGCTTTAATGAAATTTGAGCTCAGCTATAAATCCCTTTCCTAGCGTTGTTCCTGTCATCCTTGCCTTTTGCATGTTAAAATCAGGAATTAGCAAAGGCTGAGTAGCAAATTCTAAGCCAAATTTTTTTTCTTTATCACACAAGAATGAACATGCACAATTTATACTAGAATTCTGCAAGAATTTTGTTTTATCAAGAAGTACTCTTGCTGAGCTCGGCCCACCACTCTTGTCTACAGCTGATCTTGATTGTGTCTACAGTGTCCAGCCTCTCTGGCTGTACTAGAGGTTTGCATATGCAGCCCTATTCTGGTATACTAGTTCAGATTTTGAAACAGAGCAGCCCTGTTAGCAGGTTACTGCCTCAAGACAGCTAACAAACCCCACCTCTAAGCGCTATGCTGTGGGTGCACGTTTAGAGTGGTTGCCTAGCTAGGCTCAGAGGAATGGCTGAGCCAGACACAGAAGGTCAGACAGAGCCTCAACACTGCACAACATGACTCTGATTCATGTACCTCTGAATCTACCTCACTGCCTATACCACAGACATACAGTCTTTTGCTAACAGTTTTTTTTTCTTTTCTTAGAAGAGACACACTATGCAGTTACCTCAGAATAAAAGAGCCACAGTATTTTTAATGGAGATAAGCTGACTGAAATTTACTATAAAATAACACATATAAATGCTAGTGAAATGACGTTAAAGACAGGAAAGCAGCATAGATCAAAAGGTGCTATCGCTCACGAGAAAAAAATCAATTATCCAGTTGCAACTGAGATTCTGTTCTCCATCTGTTTTCCATACTTTCCATGCTTAATTTCAAACACTGAAACTGTGGGCATTTTGCAGGAGGCTAAACAAATATTACTCTCTCCGTCACTCTGCATTTCTGAACAGCAACTTTTTCTCACCCCGGAGGCAGGAGGCACCGGAATGCACTCACACCTCCATGGCTCTTAGGGAAATAAAACCGGACGGCTCGGTGTAAGGCCAGCGCCGGCGGCCCGGCCGGGCC
>VXBH01000008.1:337907-358970 GCA_013400035.1 Rynchops niger
AAAGAAAAAAAAGAAAATCCAGGAGCCAATGGTGTTATTTTATGGAGCTGATTAGTGCTGCATGTATATTGTCATCAGTGTCTCTAGCCAATGCATTCATTAAAAAGCCTTTTTAAGGCTAAGCAGGAAAAGAAAAATAAGAAACACCCTGAAATGTAGCAAGTAGCAAGAGCAACGCTTACTGCTATAATCGTGCACGTACTGTACACACGCAAACACAAGAGTGCACACACCCACACACCCGCGCACACACAAACACTTTCAAATCAAATCAAATCAAACTGTAGGTAGAATGAGATGCTCTTTTCTTGTCTTTCCTAAACTCACAAGCGATTAAGCATTGATATGGAATGCCTGTTTATCTGTTTCTGCTCTGGGTAAAATCTCTCTCAGATAAAAATACATTCAACAAGAAAAAAAAAATAGAAAAAATATATACTGTATACATAGCATTTTATATATACAGTATATATATGTATACTGTATATACACATGCACATATATATACGTATGTATACCTACATGCATTTGTATATACATATATATCACAAACATACAAATACTTTTTGTTGTTTTTAGCATAATTATATTTACATAAATATTCCTATAATGCTAAAGTTTAAAGAAGCATGATCTCCTTTTTTTTTCTGAGCTTCAAAAAAGGTGCTTGAGTAATATACAATTAAAATTAAGCAGCTTCCTAGCATGGAAGTAGTTTCTAAATCTGCATACCAGTAAATAAGAACATCAACAGGAAAAAAAAAAACCCAACAACCTTAAAACAGTCTCTTTTTTCTTTTTTTTACTCTCTTGTAAGCAAGAGCTTTGTCCAACAAAAATATTTTTCCTTCTCCTATATGAACAACCAGAGATTGATATAAAATAACAAAACAAAACCACAACAGACAAAACAAACAAACAAAAGCCCCTGGAACTGCATGGTGTTCTTGACTTTTCCTTCCTTCCTTCAATACTGCTGTCAAAAGATCCAGTGCTCATATCAGGAATTACTTAGGCCTCAGTCATTTGCTAACTCTGCCGAAGTCTGGCTAATCTAGCCAATCAGCTTTGAAGAAAACAAAAATAAAAACAAAAAGCAGCACAAGGTATAATTTTATACATCCTTAATAAACCCACCCTTTATTTTCCGCTATAACCTTTTCCTTGCTATTTCATTAACTACTGCAGCTTCTCATCATATAGAAAAATATTTGCAGCTACACCACACTCGTGATGTGACAAATTCTGTTCTAGGAGTATATTACTGTAGCAACAGCTGGAAAAAAAAAAAATCAGACCTTTTCATATATTTTTTTCACCTGGGGTTAGGCTTTGCTGCAACAGATGCAATTTCAGGGCAACAAGAAAAACCACTATCCTGCTGCTCGGTGGTATTCTTTATTCATTTTCTTCTCCAGCCAAGCATGACCAGCTTTTCTTCTGTGAAGCTTCCTCTTACCTCATTGCCTACCCCCAGCCCCTGATTCCCCCTCCCAAAAAACCTCTATAGCTATGTTACAAGCAAATACATCTTAACAAGTTTTAAAACTTTGGTTCTAAGAAAACACTTGGTCAGTTATCTCAAGGAAAAGTGGGAATGCTTTTTCTGGCACATTGCAGGAGTCAGAGCTCATCCCAGTAAGGTCTTAGAGCTGTACATGTAGTCACAAATCCAATACAATCCACTAAGCAAGTGCACAATTCTAGTTTTATTTTTATAGCAGACTTAGTCTCTCTCTCTCTTTCTTAAATCCTTGGCAAGGGTGCAATTCTTCAAACTGTTTGATAGAAATTATCTGCCTGTAGGTTGTTCTGTTTCTGCATGCTGTAAAATCCACTGTATCTTGAATCTGGGTCTGCAATTCTTAGCATCCTCTGAGAACTGTCCACCTGGACCATGGTACCTTTCTTGCAGTCCACGTATACCAGTTGATTGTTTAGGCAAGAAGGCTGTTAAAACAGAAAGGGAATATTGAGTCAATTAAAAAAAAATTGCATTCCACACATAATTAAAAAGGCTTTGTGATTTAAGTCCATAAGCTCAAAACAAAATCAAACTGGCAATGAAAGGCTGGACTTTTGCTAAACTTGGTAAAGGCTTATGCCAGGCACAATAAGAGACCAACACTTCTCAATCACCATTTTTCATCTTCTGAATGGAGCCCTGGTACTCTCATATCCCAGATGGACTGGTCAAACTGTTCTCTGTTAGTCTAGTACCACACAAGGGCTTAACCTTGCTGCCCTGGATATGCAGCAGCTTGTTCCCAAGACTTTAACAGTCTCTTATATTGCCTATCATTTCCAAGAATGTTTCGGTTCCTGGCTGCAGTTCCACTAAGAAAATGGGACAGATCTCCACTGTTATATAGTTATAGTGGAGTGTCCTACAGGATCCTTTGATATTCCTTCCCAAGGTGGTTTATATATTACTTCCTTAATTAGGAAATTAACAACCTTTTATCTAGTATTTGCTAGGCCTTACACCCTTGCAACGCAGTGTGTTGTTGTGGAGATGCCAGTGTTGATGTGGCAACTTGGAAGAGTTGTTCTTACTTGCTTATAAACGTAGAACAGGGGATTTAATTTTAGGCAAAGGTAAGTGAGGTTTGAGTATGTAATGATCTACAAGCATGAAAGTACATAAAACACTGCTCAGAGAAAGAGCTGAGCTATGTGTACTGGCTTTCCAGTCCTGCTGTTCCTCCATTTGCGGATCCTACAACTGAAGGATTCTGCAGCTGAGAGAAGTGGAACAACACTGGATGTACACCACCTTCAATGTTTATGGGCCAAGCCCAGAGGAGGACAAGCAGTAAGCATACTCTGTGGATACCTACGAAGTTAGTGACAACGCATATGTATGCTCACACTATAAGCATACAAGTGGACTGCAAATTCTAAAAATTCCAGTCTCTACTGACGTAGCTTCTTTTTCCAAGACTTCAATCAGAAAATCAGAAGGGTTTTTACTGCTAAAAATTTACATTCAATAGCCTTTATCATAAAAAGTTTTTTTTAACCCTGATATTTATTAGGAAACATTATTTTAAAATGTTTTACATTTGGCTCTTCAAAAGTCCATAGACTGGGTTCACAGAAGTCCTGAGGTTCACTGATGTCAACGGAATCAGGGCTAAACATTATCAATCCGTCTGTAATTTTAAACACATTTTCTATAGTCTTTCTTTTGGTATTGATATGATTTAAGCACAATTGTTGATTTGTTCTTTATTAAACAGTCGGACTGTTTTGAACAGAAAGAATATAAGCCAAAACGGCCTCGCTAAAATTTATTACTAGGAACCATCAGTCACCCAGCAAGGAAAAGGAGAAACTAATGAGTGACACTCGGTTGAAGAAACCTTAAAATAAAGACACATTTATGACAAAGACCCTCACAAGAAATCTGAGTTTTAGCATTGAATTGTACGTGGCTTAAAGTGAGCTTTCTTAGCATATGGTGATGCCTTTTTGTGAAACTGAAAAAAAAAAAAGATGTTTCAGCAATAGAAGTGTTTGAGGAATATTATGTTCCATAAGTAAAAAAGTATGTAGAATTATTGATTATAGTTCCCTACAGTTAGAAAGTTGTGATTTTCACTTCAGCTTCTACCATTTTGTCACACAGCACTTCAATGGAGAGCAGCCTTTCTGAGAGTTTAGGAGTGACTCCAGTAGAGTTAAAAAATGAATTTTTAACTGCATTCCTTAAGAAATTCAGAAACTTACTCGTCTTGAAAGACTGGAAATGAAGTAATACCGATTCCTCATGCTTCCTATTTAATTAATTTAATGGTCTGAAGCTGCGTCAGGGGAGGTTTAGGTTAGATATTAGGAAGAATTACTTTACTGAAAGAGTGGTCAGGCACTGGACCAGCCTGCCCAGGGAGGTGGTTGAGTCACACCATCCCTAGAGGTGTTTAAGAAATGTCTAGATGTGGCACTTCAGGGTATGCTCTAGTAGCAGAGGTTGTTTGGTTGGACTCGATGATCTTAAAGGTCCTTTCCAACCATGAAGATTCTGTGATTAAAATTGAATTCAACTTTATGTTCTGACTGTATTTGTAAGCTTTTCGGAAATTACTTTTTTTTAAAAAAAGCTCTGCAGCAGTGACATAAAAAACATGGACACTTCATTTTTAAAATTGGTGTATTACTCTTCTAGGTGGAATTGAAGAAAAGACTCTCTCAAAATTGTGTTTCAAGTATGGACAAAGTCTGTTTGATTAGAATTAGGAAGTATAAGTGGGATAAACTGGGGAACTGATATAAATGGCATTTGAATATGGAGTAAGGGCTTAGTCTGCTGATGGCACTATTCCTCAAAAAAACCCAATGCACTTTTCACTGTTTATTTCCAAGCTACCTGCTTCTTTCCTTTTTTTCTTTCCATAGTCACAGAATACTTAATTGGTAGATATTTCCCGAGATCTCTCTTAAAATATTAATCTCACGACCACACAATGTAGTTACTAGAAAACGTGATAAACACTACTAGTACATACAGTACCTGATGTTGGGCAAGACTTTCAAAGTGATGTCTTGGATGAAAGTTAAGAAAGCAAAAATATTCTCTTAAGAGTTTGGCTGCATGAAAGAAAATTGCATGTATTGTATTTAGCTATACACATGCACAGTTGGACAACTCATCACTACATGGAACAGGAAATGTTTTTGTTTGATAGTGAAAAAAATCATTTAGGAGACTAAATAAATACCAGACTGACTGGTATAAAATGGTTTGAGACATAAGGAGAAAATAATTTAAGAGCGTTCACATGCTGTGAACTCAATTGCATCCTACACAATATGCTAGTTAATCTTGTTTTGCAAAAAAGTGTAGGCCTGGAAACAGACATAAACACGGCACCTTTGTTGGAGCTTTGTAGCAGGACACTGGAATCCACTGCTTTTTCTGATTGACAAGCAGAAGGACGACGATCAGTAACAGCGCTATCGTGATTGGAATTGTCACCAAGGCAACAGAGCTAACCGACGCATCTTCACTTGGGTGAGGTCCACTGCCACTTCTGTACTCTCCCTGGAGATGACTCATGTCTGCAAGGCAAATGTGAGCATTTGGTCGTAATTATAAATGGGCCTTGGCCATAAAGAAGAATGTAATTGTGAAAGTCCCACTTGAAGCTATTGTTACTTGCATGAATTTAGACTTTCTCTCCCAAAATGTCCCCTTATTCATATAAATTAGAACAACTGAAAGGTAGTATCATATAGTGACTATATTAACCAGGAAAAGGCCATCAAAAAAGAGAGGAAATAGGATGGAATCTAAAGCACAATAACAAGCAAGTCTACAATAGCCTCTTAGCTCAGGGGAGTTCGCATCATCTTATCTGATCACAACCAAATTCCCACTTGTAAAAAAATAATCAGCCTGTGTCTCTATGCTGAGGAAAACCTGGAAGTCTTAGGATGAAAGGGCTTTTTTAAAAAAATAAAACCCAAACTGGTAAGACAATTATGATGTGTATGTTCTCTCATTTGTTGAGAACATATTACAATGCTTGCACCACTCAGCTGGTGTAAACAGACCACTGGCAGTCTAGTAGACTGTAGCAAGTTTTGCATGTAATTGCAAAGAATGGTAATTTTCAATGACATATACAACACTCCCACAAAGTTTGCAGTGTGTGTTTATAATCCCCAGCTAGGATAGTTGCAAGCCAGCTACTAATACCCGTGAGAATGAAAATGCTGTAATTAAAAAAGTGTAAGCTTACAATTTTGTAAAGCAGTTACATTTCATGTATCCTTTCTCCTAGCCACCAAACAATAGTATGCTATGAGATCATGCTTGGAATTAAAAAAAAAATATAAATACAAGTTTAAGGTAGTCCTTCAATTAAAAAAGGTTAACAAAGACTGACAGAGAGTGTTTCCTCTACCTCAGAATAATGATTTCAGCACCGTTTTAAACAAAAGATGAATTTACATCCTTAGACATCTTTATTAGCCCTGTGTCACTGTACCTGAGAAGTGATTTTATTTTTGTCTCGCATTTGGCTGTGATATATGTTAAGTTGTGGTACATGTGTTCCTGGTTTTGTTTATCAATGTAAGAATGGCAAACGAATCAAATGAAGGTCTATCGACTCCGGTGGCCTGACAACAGCCTGCTCTCTAGTTTTTGTGTCAGAAAAGACACTCTGCAGAATCACTCATTCATCATTTTATCGCATTCTTAGTTTTACAGAACTCCATCATACCAACACAGATGTTTCTTCCAAGCTGAAGATGGAATGATAATGAGACCAAATTCCATAAGTATAATTTAATGGACTGACTCATCTTTACTCAAAGCAAAATGCACGTAAGAGTTCTGCAATGCAAAGAATTCTGCATTATCAGATAACCACCTTTTCAAAGCGTTACACAGATGCTACCTGAATAGAACAAGTAGATGCACTAAAACATGGGGAATAAACACAGACCTCAGTTAGCTCAGTTTATATCAGATCTCACCTCTGTGAATGTGGATGATGTCATTTTCACTTGGTGTTGGCCAGTTTGGTACTTCTAGTTCAATGTCTCCTCGATGATTTGTCTTCTCAATGGGGATGTTAGTAGGTTCAGGTACATACATCTCTGTGAAATGAGATAAACGTATTTCACAAATTACACGCTGCTTAACTTTTCACAGCTGCGCTTAATTCTGAAAATATACTTCGCAGTGCTTTGTCCTACAAATCCTTTCCTTTGTTTCAGAATTTTGTGATACTAAACAAGGAAAATAGCAAGGGAAGGCTACATCTTCCCAGCTGATACGTAAACTGTCACTGGTGGTTCCTTTGCCTTCCTTTTTTTTGTAATCCTCAAAGTAGGAGAATTTTAAGAGGGGGCACTGCTGAATCTGCCCAGTAGTCCTGCTGGAAGTAGTTACCAGCTTACCAAGATGAGCAAATTCCTGCAGAAGGATGTCAGGACTAGCAGTTGCAATTGTTATGTCTCTTGTGTCAATAGCTAAGAAAATTTCATATTACTTTTAAGCCAAGTTGAAATGATAAATAAAGCAATGCAATAGTTGAAAAGTAACAAAGAGACTTGGAAAAGACAGAAAAGTTAATCACTGACATAATCCACAGAGATGTAAGAATATTCATTTTCCTACTTCACTAATGTATTTCCATAACCTTGTGAAAGGACAGAGCAGGGACAAGCAACTAATTTTTGAGTTCACAGTTCTCAGAATAAGTAAAATTCAAACTATATATTTGCACAATATGCCTAGCTGTTAAGAACATTAATTTTCCTGAAGTCTAAAGGTCTGTTGTCTCCTTGACACTGTCCAAACATGGACTGAGGTTCAAAAACCAATTAAAAAACTTTATCATCAGTGCTGGAAAACCAGCATTACAATAATCTGAGTTGTGCCGCCACATTACCTGGACACATGGGGCAGCAGCTTCCCTCCACGTTGATGGGTTCGGCACAAGGGAGGGGTGGGCAGCTGACGGTGGAGCAGAGGGTCTGACCCTGCAGGCAGTAGCAGTGCGTGCAGCTGTCAATGTCCCAGCGTTCCTCATCCGCGTAGGTTTTTCCATTGAAGTGGCAGACCACTTTCTTTGGAACCGTATCTTCTGTTGAAAGAAAACAGAGTGGTGTGATCACGCGGTAATGGCCAATTACACACAAGTCTGATTTCCTCTCCAAGCACAAAAGTAAAACAATAGCTACAAAGAAATCCCAGCTGTAATAAAAGACCCTCTCCACATCATCTGGAAAATCTTTTAAAAAAAGTCTAATTTCTGCTTCCTTATGAAGTACGTAATTAGCCTGCAACGGCTTCTTCTCATTTTCCTCATGTAAGAGGCTAGAGGACAGATGACTGGAAAATGAAATGATGATATATCAAAAGTGCTGTGAAAATCATGAATAAAGATTAGGCTGGATGCCAAGAAGAATGAAGCAACTCTCGGGTGACATAACTAGAAACACTTAGGCTGTTATGATAAAAAAAGATCCAAAGAGGATCTGGATCATTCCCTGTAACTGCATCAATGGAAAACCCCAGGAAAAGGGCAATAACCAAACTCAGTACATTTTTTCATGTTTACTATTATACAAATTGGAAATTGGTGTGATTTTAGCCCTCAGAAGAAAAGTGAGGTTCCCGAACACCTTTCCCAGAGATTGAGAGCTGTATTACTAACAACTTCTCAGATAGACTTTGACACAGTACGTGATAGGGACCCGGACTTGGTGAAGCAAGTAGGTCTTGGGAAAACACTTAAAAGAATCATTACCCTTTCTGCCTAAGCATTCAATTTTTTTTTTATGCTGCATCACATGCAAGCCTTTTAGGTGGTCTGCAATATACGTTCTGTTTCACTAAGAGAAAAGTTGTGCATTGCTTAGCCTAGGATGTTTTTTGCTGCTATAGCACTTTATAGATAATCAAAATAAAACTACACAGCAGAACCTCCAAAAGCCAAGCAGCACCTTACTTTTATCTTAGCTTCTCGCTACCTTTTTTTCGTAGAGGCAGAGATTATTATGATGAAACCTGCTGATGACATGAATTTGAATATTAAGCATATGCGTGAGATAACAGACTGAAGTCACAAAGCAACTTCTTAAGCTGTCAGAGAAATACTGGTTTAACATTGACAGAGATTACATATATAAATATGTCAGTTAGAATTACCTCCCAAATATAAACAGAAAGCCTTATTAAATAATTTAGACATCAGTAGAGCTTTTAATTAGTGACAATATAATAGATTGAAACCATCCGGAATAACAAGGTTAGCAGTCAGCAGACCAGTGCAACAGACCTGGACAGAGTAAATTCAAATGCAAAAGGAGACCAGCAAGAAGTACTACTGTGAAAATAGTAACGGAATTATCTGAAAAAGTGCAAATGTTCCAAAGGTCCTTGGTATGTGTATCCCACGGCTTCCATGGCTGTAAGTATGGGTCTCAACCTCTCCAAGTAGAAGATTTTGTAAGTGAATACAGGGTGGACAAGGAAAAGGAACAGTGGGAGGAAAAGATGTCTGCAAGCTGCAGAAAGCACGTTAGGTTCTTCCATAGATGAGATGTGTGTTGGCATATAGAGCCAACGGAGCCCTGTGTTGGTCAGTAAGTAGATATGGCTGGGGAGAGGCTGAGGCAGACAGCCTGAGTGGTCCTCTACTGCTCATGACCTCTGCAGATCTAAAGCTGAGCACTCTCTGTGTACTCAGGGCTGATTTGCTCCCAAAGCGCTACCTTGCCCAGCTCAGGACGGCTTCTTCAACTCAGCAGCTGGTCTGGCTGGAAAACGCAACTTTAACTTGCTCAGGCTTTTGCAAGCTGGTAAAGAACACATCAATTTAATACAGTAAATGTTTTTTAAAAGAACGAACAAGGGTAAAATCACCATAATAGTGTTGCACTTTGAACCTCGAGAAGAAACTTTTAAGTCCTAAGAAAGTATTAACCTCTGTGTGTCTCAGGTTTTGGTGCCCAGCTCTATGCAAGGATGAAGATGGAGGCCACAACACGAACAAGCACTCAAGGACAGTGGAAACAAGAGAGACTAGCAGAAAGAAACCCGCATACAAAAATGCAGTTTAGAATACCGTATATAGCCCTACCCGCCTTCTCTCAAATTTCCTCTAGCTGCACCAGTAAATCAATCTCATCTGGTAAACAAACAAACAGTCATTGCTCCGTTTTCCGCAGAAGACTAATCTTGTCTCTAATCAAATAGATATCACTTTATCCTCTCTAAAGTAGGAGGTTATTGTTCCAAAGTAATCTTTCTTTGCATGAGAATGAAGAATGTTGAACGGACGGGATGAATTTGAGGAGCTGGACAGAAACCAAAGCCTCCAAAGCCTGTAAAATTTTGAATTTGAATCTATACTAAGTTGTTAGGCATTAACCAGATCTGGATCCAGAAAGAAAATAAAATACAGTGCTAAAACCCTGCATAGTGTTTGAAACTCCAATAAATGAAGAAGGCCTGTTTCCACAAAGTTTGCTTACTAAACATTTTATCAACTATTATAGGAACTATATAAGGAAGAATCTGTGTAAAGATGTGCTTCACAGAAATGAAGAGTAAAACAGTAAGAACCAGGAAAATTAAGTGCATGACCTTACACGTCTTACAGGCAAGAGTATATAGTTCATAGACACTGTTAAACAAGTAAGTTTCCATGAATTTCAGTTATTTAGACCACAAAAGATACTGTCAAAATAGTACATCTTAGATTAATAAAATTTATCGTCATTGAAAATCTTCATATCTGAACACTAGTTAAAATCTGAATTCTGTACTTTGTATTGCAGAGCAGTTGCCACTAAAAAAAACTCATTAATTTTTTACAGCCCACGCATTTAAGTATTTGCAATATTGTGCAACTATATGGGATTAAAAGTAAATTAATGAAAGCCGCATCTACATGTTGCATGTATATATTTGCAAACCTGATATTCAAGGTATAAGCACAAAGTTCTAGAGGTCTTATTTTTTAGTTCATGGCACTGCTCCCTGTGGTGCCTCCCTTCCTTGACCTAAAGAATTCTCTAGTACAGTACTAAGGCTCAAGTTCTGACTCTACTGGTTTGATTGCCCAGCTCCGCATACATTCTGTATTTTTTTAATGTTAAAATGTATTCTGGATTACAATGATAGTTACGGTTGCAAAGTCAGTCAATGAAGAAAAGCCTGCAGACAGACAGTTGGCAAAGAAACTTTAAATCCTCCCCATTTTGTATGCAAACCATAATGAGAAAGTAGTGCCAGGATAACATAGTACTTTCCCCTCAAAATATTCTCCTCAGGAATCTAAATAGGGCTCCAAGGGCAAAAGAACTTGGTATATTACCAAGTTTTCAGGAGGATGTCCTCTCAAGTTTGTAGGCAAATTACATTTCTATCTTCCTGCACTTCTCCCTCAAAACCACAAATCACGATCCTCAAAGCTCCCTATGCAGATTTCACTCTTCAGTTCAACAGAAGGCACAAACTGCATCTCCCCAAAACAGGGAAAACGTATTTCAATTTGGAAATAAATCTTCTTATTCACAAGAAGGGAACAGCAAGTTATCAACTATTTTTATTTGCTCACCAATACAGTAAGGACAACATTGTCCCTTTCTCAAAACAGGTCTCTCGCAGGATACTGGTGGGCAGGACTCAGAGTAGCACCTAATCACACCATCCATGCAAATGCAGCTAGTGCAGACATTGGGCTTCCAGGACTCGGCCGTCAGAAAAATATCTCCTTCGTCGTTTTTGCAATAACTGGGCATGCTTTCATTGCTTGAGGAAGAGGGCTGAAGAGGCTCATCTGTAAATATAAGCAGATTATTTAACTTACAGTAGCTAACTTCTCTCATATTTCCTCAAAAGAGGGTTCACTCCTGAAGAACACAATGGGGTTGTAACACATTGGCTCACTACTGCAGCAGAACTAGAAAGACAGAGCCTTATACCTATTTGGTCCTTACATATGATGTGGATCTCATGATGTGCCCTAGAACAAAGTTTACACAGACCTTCATTGAGTTTACTCAAAAGAAAAAAAAAAGAAAAAAGGACAGCAAAGTGAAAAACAATCACCATCAGAAGCAGCCCCTGAGAAAGCCACTCTGAATGCTCTGAACGGAATGGTATATAGGAATTCACCTCAAATCAGAGAGACTAAATTTTAAATCTAAGACTTGAATCCCAGCTTCTGCCATGTCAGTTCATATCCTTGAATGCTGCAAAGTGAAAAGCTATTACGCCGCTGTTGCCTTCGCTAGTAGACTTATTTGAGCTAATTATAAGCTGTTAAGAAACAAATGGAACTTGGTAGGGCTTCAATGTGATGCCAGTGGGTCTGCTTTAATTTTCATGCCGGCACACGGGGGAGACATATTTCTGCAATGAAGCTCTATCTTAACAGACATTATGGATCAAGAAATATGACTGTATGTGCAGAGAACATAGAAGAAAAGGAGAAGGAAAAAAAGATTCATAAGGGGACTCAGATCAGGTTCTCGACCTAACTGCGTTAAGTTATGAGAGTAAGCTTTTTATATAGCCAGTGAGGAAAGATTAACTCCTCAAACAGTATTTTGAAGTTAAGCAACATTAATGTTCCCCTGTTACTAATAATGAGAAAAATGGAAGTCAGGAGAACTGGCTAGCTTTGTCACTGAAAATATTTTGTCAGGTAAAAAAAAAAAAAACAAAACCAACGCACCCAAAACCCCAACAAACACTCTGTAGAAGAAATGGCAAAATTTTTAGATTCTGTTTTAATAAAGACAAATATTTTCTCCGTGAGTTTACATACAATTCACAGGTTTGGAATAAATTTCAACTGCAATAAACTCCCCCATTTGCTATGTAAAATAGCAATTCACGTTCATTTGTAATTGCATCTCTTTCCTCGGGGGAAAGCAAATCCTGTTACCTTCTTGACACTGTGAGGCAGTCTAGGAGGAATCTGACACACCTGCTGGGCTGCAATGCTTCGATATTACTCAGTTGCCTTCAAGTCACTCTCAAATCATACCAGGTGAAGGTAAAAGCAAACGGAGGTATTTTTGAGAACAAATCCCAAATAGACGATAGTGATAAAAAGGTTCATCGAAACCAAGGCATGTAGAAAGGAAAAGAAACAGGCCTGTATCTGCCCAGCACTTTGACTGCTTTCGAAGTTTCTCTAATCCTGCACGTTTCCATAAACGAGCCAGTACTTATTTCATAAACCTTCCAACTAAGGATTCTGGTACTCATGCACCCCTTACATTATTAGATTTCCTTCAAAGCAGGCACTCAAACTCCAGGGCCGCAACATATAAGGTATCTCTTGCGCACAGTGAGGTTTTGCAGTTGAAATAGAGGACTGCAGACTCTCACTCCAAACTGCTGAAGAACCGAATACCACAACAGCCACCTGCGCACATACTGAAACATTCAATATTCACATCATACGTTCTCGGATCGAGAAGGGACTCTGATGAAAGCTGATTGTCTGTATATACCTGGGCACTGTGGACAGCAGGAGTCCTGTGTGCGGGTGGGGTTTTGACAGAGAAGAGGGGGACAGACTTCAGTCTCACACAGGACGCGTCCACTGTGGCATGTACATTGTGTGCAGGAATCGATATTCCATGTCTCTCCTTCTACAAAGTATTCCCCACCAGGAGCATGACAGATCGATGGACTGGTGAGCTCTGGCTTCTGCACAATTATTTCATCTGGGAAAAACGGAATCGTAAGACAGGCAAAAATCAACTGTGACTCTAATGATTAGCACATGTACGCAAGATTAATAATTTATGTTGTTATTGAAAATATTAGGAGTAACAAACCCATCTATAAATATATTCTTAATGAAGCTCTTTCTACTTTATGCCACTTCAGGGTAAGTGGGAAAAATATAAACAAGAAACAATTTGAGAATTTATACTAGTGTGTATAAATCACAGATAACTTCAAGCATTCTTGTAATTTCAGAAAAAAAAAATCAAACCAGCCTGTGATGTAGGAATTCCAAGAGACAACTGTAATTTTCTGGAAAATTATACCAATTGGACAGTTTCGTAACTGCTAAATATTAGCATCAGTGCAATTCCTGAAAGGATGGATAAATATGCTTCTCATCTGGGATTTAGGAAGCCCAGATTCAACTGCCTGCTGTTTAAGTTTCCTGAGTGATACGTGTCTGTACCATTTAGTGCCAGGAAAAACAAATAAACAAAAACCCACAAAAGAAAAAGAAAAACACAGAATCTGCCACCCAATCCCCTAAAAACATATAAGCACTTAACACTGGTGGAAGCGCTTCATCACTTTGTTCGATTAAAAAATAAATAAATATAAATAATTATCTGCAGTCTTTGAAGTAAAAACTGGACCCAAGGAGATGCTTCAGTGTGTAGACTTATATTTACAGTGACTATATCTCACCAAATGAACCTTAATACCTTTTCAAACAATTAATTGCATTATCTCTACAGCCCTGACTAAAAGACTCACCCAGCCTCTAACCCAGGCAGTTTAGAGAATAGATTTGACCTCCTTCAAGTCAAGAAAAGAACTGAAATTGTTTCCCCTTTTCAGCTTGAGTGTCCTCCAGCCACTGGGGTATTAAAAACATGGGGAAACTCTCTCTACCTCTTGGTGTTCTAAAAGAAAAAGAAACCTGTCCTGCGCTTTCAAAGTGTTTAAGCACTTACTATCGAGAAAAAGTTATGCCACAAACTGCATCCTCATAGCCTGCTTAAAATGCTTTGGAGCCCACCCCCACATAAGGGGCAATAAGGGCAGTAATAGTTGCCAGCTTGCCATGATGATTGCTTTGGACCTGGAGTGAGCCCACCAGCTTTTTCCCTGCACTCTGTATAGGAATCGAGATGCCTCACACAGCGTGTTTCACTCAAACCACAGAAGCCACGCGTTTGAAAGTTCCATGCTGCAACATGAAGCTTCAGGCTTGTAAGTGATGTTGTCCTTCAGCCTGAATTCAACCCATCTAACACTAGACAACTAAGTGCAGTGTCTACGTTAAGCACTGTGCTGCCTCAGCTTTCCTGTGCTACGAATGGAGGGGAAGAGAAATTGAGTTCCAGGAAATGACTCTACATCTCTAAACCACTTTCTGAAGGTCCTTCTCTTCTACTTAATTATCCAAATAACTTGGTTAAGGACAGAAAAATTAAATGGATAGCTACCCCTCTAGTCATTTAGGCAGGTCAAGGCTCACAAAGTACACGTGCTTCTTTTCACATTCATAGCACTGCTGTACCTGTCTGGAGAATGGCGTTTGTGCCCTTCGCTCTATGACACTGCCACATAGAATTGCCACACCACTCAATTAGGTTTTTTTATTTCCAGAGAATGATCAGTAGAACTCGAGGAACCTGACTCTGGCCCATCTTCCTTTCTTGACAAAGCACTTATGCATTTCTTCTTTCAGGGAATTATTTTAACTGATTTGCTTATGCTATGCTTTTCTATGCTTTTCCTATTACTTACATTTATGAAACACATATGTGATTCAGTAGCATTTACCTGAAGTGATACAGCTGCACTGCTGCCTTGTCGCTATTTGGTATTTATTTCAGCTGGAACAACAGATTACATTTTATTCAACGGCATCTGAACTCACCATGGCAAACGCAATACTAATAATTTTCTGGAAGTTTTCCGAGTCATCTCCTTTGCATTTAGTTCTCTGCAAAGTCACTGTTTTACTACAGCTCATAAACTGCTCATAATCAGAAAAGCATAACCAGATGGTACTGCTGTACATAACGGTGTTGGGTACTGGTCCCTTAGCAGCACTGATTTTGATATATCACTGCAACTGAATTGCCACAGATGTACAACTAATCTGTTCCTGAAGGAGCAACTAGCCAAACAAATACACAGTTTCTGGATAGCACCGTTCTGCAAAACTCTAGCAGTTAATGGCTTTCTAAATCTTACAGGCAACCTGGAGCGTTTCACAAGCATTGCGACAATCCACTTAAACCCTCTTAATATATAGAAACACGGTTATAAGGAATGTTGTAGCATTCAAGGTATATCTTGCTCTGTTGAAAACTAACTAAATGTGGAGTTGAACATAACCACTTTTTTTTCAGTCTGAAAAACGACCTCTGAAAGCTGACGCTTCCCTGTTGATAGGTTAACAGTGCTATTCAAAACCGAGCACATCAGGATTTCTAATTATTTCATTATCCTTACGCCAGACACATTCGATTGACATCCTCACAGCCTCACAATTCCAAACTGCTTTCCTATCTACTGAAAGCCAGGATATTTATATAACAGCATCAGTGGGCAATCAATATATTGCAAAATAAGATCAGAAGTACGTTTTTAACAAATATAAAACCTCAGTGAGGGAAAACAAAACCAGACTAGGACTAATTTGGCCATACTAATTCATACACTTACACATGCAATCACTTTAAAAAAGGTGCGTCTGCCCTAGCATTGTAAGAGTTTACACCGAGTATGACTTTGCTAACGCAGCGGATAGGTGACTGGTACCTTGAAAGCAGGAAAGACGTCAGACAGAGAAACCCACGCAGGCACTGTATCTCAAAGGAACAGACGCTACTGGGTAAGAGACTGCTATTTTATACAAGAGACCGGCGTTGCTGGTGCTCAGAATCAAACACTGATCGCATCCACAAGGAACGTGAGAAGTTGGTACTGCTAATCTCATACTGATCTTTTCTTTCACAAACTGAACATTAGGCGTATGAATGGATTTACCCAAACTCATTCTCCGTACACAAAGTAACTAGCCACTGGTGCTGCCGGAAGACCAAAACTAACACTACTCTTATTTGAATGTTCTGAGGTGTTCTGTGTGTGTTAGGTAAATCAATAGGCACAAGTATGCTGATAGGAGAGTGAAATCAGGAATGAGCCTTGGGCACCTAACAACAAAATTGCTGGAACAGGAACAACCATCCTACATTTTAAATTTTGAATCTTGAATGTTTACCTAACACAAGACTGACATGCTAACCTGTCCCCATCCATATGAAGTACACCATCCACTACAATAACACACAAATCACTATGAAAAGGTGAGTGAGTACTGCAGGTGCTCCAACAGTTCTGCGCAGCCCTGAATTCCAGCTAGCACAAGTGGAAAATAACATCCCTGTCCAGTGATATGACTTTAGGAATACGATATTCTGTATTTATTATTTGCTGTTTGGCTGCTCTGCCTGGAACAATATTCACAACTGGATCATTTTGTTGTTGTCGTCTTAATTTTACTTTGTTTTTTTTTTTCCAGACTGAGGTTTCATAGGGGAGAGAACTGTACTCTTTAGGACAGACTGTGAATGTTTGTGTGCGCATGGGCAGCTGGAGGAAAGAATGACAGTACCTGATGGGATGGATATGGACCAACACTGCATACTGGTGTGGCAAAAGAAGTGTGCTCCAAGCTGATAAAACACTAAGGTTCCCTTTAAAAATCTTATAATTTTTAAATTCCCTGTCCGACTAGCCAGATACTTGATAATGGAAGAGAAGGAAGCGAGCGAAGGATTGTTCCCCTAGTGTGCATAGTTGGTGGGAGCGTCCTCGTTAGTGCTTCCATCTCAGCTAAAAATTTCCTTAATGGTTGTCATTACTAAGATGCTAAGGACGAAGAGCTCAGTCTCGTTAACCCCTGCTAAAATACTTAGTATTGAAAATAGCTCTGGCTCTACGAAAGATGGTGCTGAAAGCAATACCAGGGCTGGCCATGGAACCACAGCGCCCAGTCTTGATACGAAGAGGAGGAGAGTGGTGCAGGCTGAGAAAGGGAGACAGACCTTTTGGAGTCTGACATCTTTTTGGGGACTATGTTTTTCTAGTTACCACAAGGTGTGAACTGGATTAGAGACCACCATTTGTCTACGCAATCTAAAGAGATTATTTTAGGTCCTATGTCGGATTAACTCTTCTCTGTCTCTTTCAGAAAGAGGACTGGCTGCTTATTTCGCCCCTAGGATTTCCTGTTCTTTACAAAGAATTTGAAACAGTTTGTAGTTGCTTATATCCTGTCAGTGCTGTTTTACTGTTTTGATATTTATAGTAGTATCATGAGCCTCGTTGTTCCTACTTGTAACATGAATTCCAATGAAGTCGTAGACAATATCACTGTATTACAAATGAATCTATTTAGCACACAAAATATTATAGGAACCGTTCTGAAGACAGAGGGCATTACCTTACACTCTACCCACACTCTAACATCTTTCATAGATGTTTTTCATATTAACGCTTATTATTAAAATTGTGTTGGAATGCAACATTAATTGTTGCATTAAAAAAAAATCTTCTGCTGCTGGTGGCACAGAAGCCTTCCCTCAGAACACAGAATCATAATGTTCAATTACTTAAGACATCCATTTAAATGTGTAGGCCTTTGAGGTGTTGTGAAACACAGATCAGGAGATGAATTTTAATGGAACTCCACTTCAAATAAAAAAAAAAGAAAATGTAATGGCTTATTATACTATTTGCTATTATAGCTAAAAAAAAATTGTATTAGTATGAATTTGCTGTTTTACCTAATATAGACTAGAAACTTTTTCTAGTTTAAAGATTTAAACATGTCAAAGATTAACATGTTAGGACCCACAACATGCATATGCTTGTTTAAAGTTCCCATCTTTCACATCCGAGATCTTAATGAAAGCCACTCATCACGTTATATTTGGGCACTGGAACCTTCATATATACCTGTTACTGAATAATGCATGAGATTATTTTTACGCATAAGGGAACAGACCATGTGTGAAATGAAACCCGTTTACAAAGCGCACAGAAGAAAGCACATTACCTGGACATGATGGGCAACACTGCCCTGGATGTATGGTGGGGTTGCCGCAATTAGGGACGGGGCAGGTGATCAAGGCACACATTTCCCGTCCATTGTGACAGTAACATTCCCTGCAGCCATCGTGCCAGCTCTCCTCGTTCTCATGTCGGCGCCCATCCATTGACAGGCAAGAGCCCGTTTTAACGGGAGGCATAAGAGAAGCGGTTGCCTCTGCACAAAATCAAAGGAAAACAAAGTGTCCTGATAAGCATGTGTGGCTTAGGAAAAAAAACCCACACCAACTTCATACCTGGGCTGCATTTGTTTTTAAAGCACATGTGAGACCAAGTGAGTAATAATTCTATCATTGACACTTAGGAATAAAGTAAACACACACATGAAACAATTAAAAGGTATACTGAAGGGGATGGTAGGATGTAGCAGAATGTATTTCCTTGGAAAAATATAATCACTTCTTTCTGTTGCACCTATATTGTTTTTAATCATACAGAAATGCAGCACTGGCTAAATAATGTAAGAAAAACAAGAAATGCAATAGATGTAAATAGAAAGCATGAAGCATATCTAAAATGAAATATTTAAATATTACAGGGTATTAGATTATCTATAATGTTAGTACCTGATAGCAAGTAGAATATAAAAGCATTTACAAGAGCTGAGGATGGTCTTATATCACGAATGACAAAGAATTACAAGCAAGTTCTAACAGGGTCATGCTGAAAATATTTCATAAAACACCCATGAGGAATTATTTGTTTGTATTACTAGGATAAATGAGATGTTTGGAAGAAAATGGCTCTGACAATTTTATCTCTCATTCCTAGCTTTTCCTGAGATGAGAACAGAGCAGCCTGGACTGCTGCATTACTTGCACTCAGCCAGAACACGCAAGCACTTGGTCTAGGGAGGATAAAGTCTCATTTGTATCTTAAGAGGTATTTAAGTGCTGCAGGATTCAGCCTCAATATATTCTTTGTTAATCAGCAGAGTGAATTTAGAGCCCAACACTCCCTCACCCGCATCATTATGATGACGGATTTAGGGTCAGTTTGTCAGTGAAGTGACTTGTTCTCAGTGGTATGTCAACCACCTTCTGCAGACACAGAAATACTATGAAAAAAATGTACATTCAGTTGCTATACTGTTATAACTTTCATGTAGGATTATATATGAATTCCTATCACTGGAATGCTGTCCTACATTAAAATGATTATTGACACACAAAAGTCTTGGATGGTAATACCCTTCCACCTCCTTAATGAATAAAGTATCTGATGTAATCAAAACTTTTTTCCTGAAATATTCTAAAGTGGTCCAAATCTAAAAGGTCCAAAATTTGGAGAAAAAGAACCAAGCATATAGGTAACTATTCAAAATTAACTTCACCAACTGAGATTGTTTTCACTTTTTAATTACAATTAGTACAAAAGATAATACTTAAGAAACCAAATGGCCAAATACAAAAAGGAAATAACTGGATAACTAGAGGTATGGTTGAAACTACCTGGGGTTACAGTAGCTCACAAGTAAAAACGAGTCAGTAATGGGATACCACAGCAGAGAAGGCAAGTTCAATCTAAGACACAAGCACAGAAGCACTGGAAATTTAAATGCAGTACTAGTATCTCTACTAGTTTGAAGTTTTTGCTATTGCTAAAGTACAACATCCAGTTTTTGAACTGTGATGAGAGACCAAAATAACTGGGTTTATTTGACTTAGGGGAAAAAAAAACCCAACAAAAAATGTTTAAAGGACTCCAGTTGCAGCTCCTTAAATATTGCAAGAATTCCAAAGGGAATGGTGCTTAGCTGTTCCATATGTCTGTTGAGCTTAGGACAAGAAGTAACTAGATCAATTTTTAGAACGGGAGACAGAAATGTTAGAAAATTTATTTTAAAATGTCGCATATCGGTAACCACAGCAAAATATTATTTTAGAGAGTTTTTTTTTTTTTTCTTTTGAGAGTGGAGATTCTTAATACATTAAATCTTAGACAAACATCTGTCAAGGATTATCCAGATACACTCTATTTTATGTGAGGGCAGAGAGATGGACTCTCAGTTTTCCAGAGGACGACCCCAGCCCTGTACTTCAATATGGTTCTGCTTCTATTAATCCTAGCCTAAGCTATTTCTGGCAGAAGCAATTTAGTAAGTGGAGCTAATTCACAGGCAGGGGATTTATTCATCCCTTTCTCTTACTTAGGGATTTTGGGTCAAAATCTTGATGAGGAGTCACATCTCCCCCCAAAAATACTGGTGATTGTTCTAATTATTCTTGGACAAGTTGCTAATGAAGTGATGTTGAAGTGATATGCTCATGGCTTGGTATCTTTATGATCATGGTAGCAAAAAAAAAACTATTTACAGAGGGATCAAGTTATTTTCGCTAAATATTTATGCATGTTTTAAAATCCACCCTTGTTAAGGAAGGGACTCAAAGGTACACATAATTAGTAAATGAAGCATCTGTTTATAGTCTGGGATGCAATTATGGCACATCTAAGAGAACACCTTGTGTATATTCCATCACAGCATCACTACAACTGGGGAAAGTGTGCTGATTGTGAACATGGAGACAGAAGTGATAAGACTTCTCTCAATGGCACTCCATTCAGCAGTTACCCTTTCTTATTTAATTTTTAAAATGTTTATTTCTAGCGAAAGTCATATATTACAGCTTATGACAGTGAAATCTCGACTTCTTGTATCTGCAAGGTACATTTGTAACATTTTCTTTTTTTTTTTT
>VXBH01000008.1:366924-405959 GCA_013400035.1 Rynchops niger
TTTTAACACCTTGGCAGCACAACTAGAGAGCATATAAATTGTTCACTGATACTATCTATGAGTGGAGCTGATTAAAGCTGTGAGAATGTCACTATGTTACAGCTTGATTTCTATTTTTTTATTTTTCTAAAATCTCTGGTACCTCTCTGGTCATTCAAGTTCTACCATATTTTGACGACTCCAGATTGAATTAAAACTGCGTATTAAGAGAAGGCCACACTACACTATAGATTACTGTTAAAAAAGCCTGCAGCATTTTATGAGCAAGTGTCAAACAGAACTCTGAAATGAACCAGAAATTAAAGGAGTACTAGTATCAAACACTAAGAGTTGCAACATTAGTCAACTTCATTGCAAGTCCTAAGAATACAAATTACATATGAACATTACTGGAAGATCAGCTGTCATGAGGTAGAAATTAAACCGTTCGGAAAAGCAGGCAGTAACACAGAATGGCCCCATCAGCCATGGAAATTATGAGAGGGCTGGAGCACCTCTCCTACAAAGACAGGCTGAGAGAGTTGGGGTTGTCCAGCCTGCAGGAGAGAAAGCTCCAGCCAGACCTTATAGCGGCCTTCTAGTACCTAAAGGGGGCCTACAGGAAAGATGGGGAGGGTCTCTTTATCAGGGAGTGTAGTGATAGGACGAGGGTTAACGGTTTTAAACTGAAAGACGGTAGATTTAGACTAGATATTAGGAAGAAATTCTTTACTGTGAGGCTGGTGAGGCACTGGAACAGGTTGCCCAGAGAAGTTCTAGATGCCTCATCCCTGGTAATGTTTAAGGCCAGACTGGATGGGGCTTTGAGCAGCCTGGTCTAGTGGGAGGTGTCCCTGCCCATGGCAGGGGGTTGGAAGTACGTGATCTTTAAGGTCCCTTCCAACCCAAACCATTCTGTGAAAATGTACTGGTAAAATATATATAGAAGCCACCAGACTGATGACTGAGAAAGTTCTATGTGACAAAAGTTCTGCCTAGTTTTTGGCACTTATTCCACAAATTAATAAAAACTGCAAATATTTCCTTTATGAAGAAAGAACTCCAGCAACAATGCCTGTTTTGAACAATACCGGTTTTACAAAAACTTAGCTAAGAGTGTTCTTCACAAATCCTTTGAAGTAACTATCAGAAATATCTCACTAAAACTAGTCTACTGTCATATCAACATTAAAAAAAAAAATCTTGAAATACTAGAAAATCATTTGAATAAAATAAATGGGCTATAAAATGAAAGGGTATCACAGCGGAACATGCAAACAGAATTTCAAAAAGCTACATGCAAGAGACATTACTTATAGAGTAGCTTTTTCATCTTGATCATCAAATATTCTTCAAAAAAATGTAAGCACTGCTTTGCTTTTATAATCTGCTGCTGGTTTTTTAGTTGCTGTTTCTTAATCTGTTGATCAAAATCTATTTTGAAGAATACTTTAATCTCACATCAAGTAACGACATTTCTATTTTCCTGCATTTCCCCCTGCTTTGCCAGAACGTAAGCACAAGTACACACACCTGGATTTTGCATATTTTCAATACGTACAGGGATTGTATTAAATATGCTTTCAGAACGAGAATACGTACAAGTATCCAAAGGGACAGTACTTGTCACATACAATGGGTTTGCACTTCTTAGGCCGTGGTCGGCACTGACAGATCTCACAGTTATGGACGTCAGTCTGGAAGCCGAAGGAACAGTCCAAGGAACAGCCCGAAATGAGGCCGGTGCACAGCTCCTCCCCTGCGAAGGACACACGAAGGTTATCACAACATGAAAACTGTTTATACCAAACAAATTAATCTTTAGCAGACTAAATCTTCTGTTCCCTTTTCCTTTGTAACTTTTTTAATACTGGCAATCCTTACCTTGAGACCGTCCTAATTTTAAAATATTCAACCGAATTTCCCAGTAGTGATCCAAACTGAGCAGAAACTACAGGATGTCTTCTGTTCCAGTCAAGAACTCGGGGAGTACCACCTGGTATCCTAAACTAACATGATTTTGCGCACAGATGCACAGCCAAAGGAGTCCAACATCCATGACTCTGTTGGCCTTTTAATAAAACATTTAAACTAACATATACTTTCAACATATTGTATGGGTTTAATAGGTTTCTGTTCAATATAAAGCATCTCTATTTCTCCTCTATTTATTTTAAACAGGACCAAAAGACTAAAACGTATTAACAACTTTATGCTGTTGCTGTCAACTGTTTGGTGATTAAGACCTACTTTTTAAAAATAGAACCGTAATATCCTAAGATGTGGTTTAAGCTTAGAGATGGTAGACTAAAAGACCTGTCTCTTGAAGTTCACTACCATGTTTTATCAGCCTCTTGTGGCATAAAAGAGCTGCTGGATTGTTGGCATCTCAATTTCTCCAGTACAGATGGTCATTATATTCACTCTCACTGGAATTTACTATTTTGAGAACAATGAACTTCTTTTTGTTCATCTTGAAAGAAGTTGTTCCAGGAAGACCACTCTTAACATACTCCGCGATAAAAAGTTCATTTATTGGTTGCAGAGGTGGGAAGAGCCAGAAAGTAATGAGTCTTGCTACAGTAGGGATGCAAACCACATTATTACAATAGCCAAAATAGCTCAAAATAGAAAAAGGAAACAGAATAGAGATTTTTATCCTAAGGGCCAACTTTCGGAGTGATATTTAAAGGATGGCTGATCTCCAGTTGAAACATCCACACTGCTACGAAGCGCTGGTTATACAGAGGGCAGCTGCAGAGTGCTCCCCTCCAGATGTCCTCCTCATTTGAGCTCTGAAGACCACTTTCCTTTAGGGGTATGAACACTTAGGGACAAGGTATTGCCAAAGAGGAGATCAGTACCTTGACTTATTCTGTTCCTTACGCTACTTCTGTGGGACTGAGATGCAAAGAGAATCTTCACGTCTCTAACATGGTAATATGCTAAAGGCAGACCACAGAAAGAATCTTTGCTTTACTTGAATGCTTTTTCTTCAGTTTTTATAATGTGGCATTTAAGACTGCAAAACATAGACTTAACCAGATGTGGCTAAGCTAAGTGTTTCCTTACCTATTCTACCATGTTAACATTCATTTGGTAAAGAAGGCATGTTTCTTAATACCTCAGAGTGAGACTGAAGCCTTGGAGAAAACTGGCAAATTCGCTGCCTACTTCTGTGGTGGAATTTGGGCATACAAGCACAATGCAACATAAGAGCCTTATTATCCAAAAAACCAGTTCTCAGTTTAAGCAGGATGAAGATTGTCAGGTTCACGATTCCCACCTCTCCACTTTTAAGCAAATTTGGTGTCTGAAGCCAAAAGGGTGCAAGTCTTTTTGTCACAGAATATAGAAAAAGAAATGCCAGATTCTTTCACCGCCACTCTAGAGCTTAACTTTGTCAGCAGAGTTGCCATGCCACAAGATGTAAGCATTTACTCTCAAGTCAGATCTAACCTTTGCACAACAATGGTAACCTTTATCTCAGGTTCCTGCTTTACTTGGAGAGAAACACAGATACAAAGACCTTCATGAAGTCTTACATGTTTTTGTAAGATAAGAGTTCAGGTTAATCTATCAAGAATACTAGATCTTTTTAATATGTAGACAGTAATGCTGATTTAAAAACATTATAATGTAGAGGAAAGTCTGATACTCTTCTCTGGTAACGATACCCTTTTCTGGCAAAGAAAAAGGCTTTCCTTGAAGCAAGTTACAATAATGAGAATTTAATTCATGAGCTTTTACACACAATTATTCCCTGATAGCATGCAGTGATAATAAAATTAACTAAACTTTTCATTACGTGTGACTTTATAAGTTAGTCCTAACTTTTAAAGTTATACTCCAACTTCATAAAGAATGTATGGAAAAGTACACCTACACTGGAATAGCTCCAAAAAGAATTAAGTTCTGTTACGACCTTTGATATGGTGCAAGTTATGACATCTCCTGCTGATGCTTGGAACTGATCAGTGAATCCCAGAATCGCTCAGGCTGGATCGATTAGAACCATTCGTTTTCTGAAGTGTACTTTGTCACAGATGAAATGTTTAGGTGTCTGTTCATGAACATCAGGCTCATGGAAGACAGGTCAAGGAACAAGAAGGTACAAATGCAAGAGTATGGAAGAAATGAATAGGCATCTTAAAAAAAAAGTGAAAGGAAGAGTTGAAAATAAAAATAAATCTAAAAAATGGAAACAACATTATTTTTACTTGGCATATTTCTTTATCTTATTAATGTTTACAAGTATCTAAGGAGTGGGTTTAAAGAGGATGGAGCCAGACTCTTTTCAGTGGTTCCCAGTAACGGTACAAGGGGTAACGGGCACAAGCGGGAACATAGGAAGTTCCGATCAAATATGAGAAAAAACTTCTTTACGGTGAGGGTGACAGAGCACTGGAACAGGCTGCCCAGGGAGGTTGTGGAGTCCCCTTCTCTGGAGACTTTCAAGACTTGCCTGGATGCAGCCCAGAGTGATGTGCTCTGGGCAATCCTGCTTTAGCAGGGGAGTTGGACTGGATGATCTCTAGAGGTTCCTTCCAACTCCGAAATTCCGTGATTATTTGTTTGCAGATTATGTGTTAAGGAGAGCTATCAAAGTGCAATGCCCAGGTTTAAGTATGAAGTTATAGAAGATGGCAAAATAATGATTCCTCAGAATCCCACAGCCAAATGGCTTTTATTTTTACTCTTCTCTTCTGCTTTGATTTGGTTAGTGAAACTGTTTTTCAGAGATACAAAACAAGTTTGTTATATGTGACATTAACATGCTTTATTAAAAGGGTCAAGGTGTCTAGGACTCTGCTATACAAGTAGAAAGACAGTGTCTTATCCCAAGTAGCTTATGATGTAAATATACTTAATACTCAAAAAGTCAGCTGACATACTAACCAGAAGACCCAGTCTCAAGGCAGTAATTTCCTTGCTTAATCCTTTACATAGTGAGTTATCCTCAAAAGGATAACTCTTCAGAGCTTTGGAGTGGATGGCTGACTAGCCACCACTGCCTCTCAGGAACGGACACTGAAGAGTATACAAAATATCATCAAAATTCTGGCTACGTCAAACGTACAGGGAAAACATGTTGAAGTCAATACAGATCACTGTTCACATCTGAACTTACTGGTGTTATGTCAGTGCTATACAAGGAATACAGAACAATCTCCACAGACCTCTGCTGACAGTCTTTCTAATAAGATGCTAAAAATGATGCCGTCTGAGAATCACAGAATCCCAGACTGGAAGGGACCTCAAGGATCATCTGGTCCAACCTTTCTTGGGAAAAGCACAGTCTAGACAAGATGGCCCAGGACCCTGACCAGCTGAATCTTAAATGCATCCAGTGTTGGGGAATAGAACAGTTCCCTGAGGGGATTATTCCAATGGCTGATAATTCTGATTGTGAAAAATTTTTCTCCTGTGTCCAATCAGAATCTCCCCAGGAATAACTTGTACCCATTACCCCTCTTCTTTTCCAGGTGACTCCTTGTAAAAGGAGTCTCCATCTTCTTTGTAGCCACACTTTAAATACTGGAACGTGGTGATAAGGTCTCCCTTAAGCCTTCTTTTCTTAAGGCCGAACAAACCCAATTCTCTCAGCCTTTCCTCATATAGCAGGCTTCCCAGTCCTTTGATCATCTTGGTGGCTGTCCTCCAGACCCTCTCAAGCCTACCCACATCTTTTTTGCATAGTGGGGACCAAAACTGAACACATTATTCCAGGTATGGCCTGACAAGTACTGAGTAGGGTGGGATAATGACTTCTTTCTCTCTGCTGGTGATGTCCTTGTTGATGCTTTGCTGCAGCAGCATGCTGGTCACTCATATTGAGCTTGTTGTCCACCAGGACCCCTGAGTCCCTTCCCACAGAGCTGCTCCCCAGCCAGGTAGAGCCTAACCTGTGCTGCACTCCTGGATTATGTTTTTCCAGGTGCAAGACCGTACACTTGTCCTTGTTGAACTTCATAAGGTTCTTGTTAGCCCACTCTTCCAGCCTATCTAGGTCTCCCTGCAGGGTGGTGCTCCCTTCTGAAGCATCCACTGCTTTGTGATAGCCCCCAGGAGGATTCGTTCCTTAGCTTTCCTGGGGACTGAAGTAAGACTGATGGGCCTATGATTTTCTGGATCCTCCTTTAAGCCCTTCCTGTAGATGGGGATGACATTAGCTTTTTTCAAGTATGGGATATCACTGATCTCCGCAACTTCTCAAAGAATATAGAGAGTGGCCTTGCAATGACGTCAGCCAGCTCTCTTAACCCCCTCTGCCCAGGTTCCAGCTTGCAGTGTCATACATGACAGTAGCAATCAATAGTAGTCTGTGTTGTGGCACCCTCTCAGCAACTTCTCGGACCTTAGCTTCCAGAAGGCAGCATACCTCTCATGACACCCTGTCAGGCCAGCAGACAGGCGCCTCAGTGCTCTTTAACAGTGACTCACCCACTACAAGCGCTCATCGTGTGTTTTTATGATATCCACTACGTGCTACTAGTACAGTAATAATTAACATGTTATCCTAATTTAATTTTTGATAGTATGACATTACAAGCTGTGGAAATGACTTTTAAATAGTTTTGAAAAACATTCTCTATATAAAGAAATACAGTGTTATGAAAAGCAGAAAGTGAATTCAGGTCTGCTTTCTGACTTCACATCTAACCATCTAAATTTGTCCTACTGAAACATTATTAAAAACATGACAATTACAGGCAGTCTCAAACTGCAGTACCGTCTGGTACACATGCACAGTTTATGTCTGCTGCACAGGCCTGTTGAAAACCCTAGTTCAGCGTTTTAAACCACGTATTTTTTTTTTCAGAAAACAGAGTGAACAATCTATTTAACAAAGCAGAGTGTAGCTCTCGGAGAAAGAAATTAAACAAACAAACAAACCAGAAAAAGACTGCAAGCCTAAAGATTCAATATTTCTATAGCCTTAGCTATAGCTTTAATATCATCATTAATAAAATAATCACAAATTAGTTACAAAAGAGAAAGAAAAAACAGATTTTCCACTAACGTTTTGCATTTCTAGTGACAAACACTAAAGAGAACTACTTCATGAAAGTCCCCTGCAATGAACTGAAGGAATTTATTATAGTGAAATGTTAGGAGGTTATTTGTTTGGGGACTTTTTCCACGTCTGCTTAGATAAGTTTCATCAGGAACCTGAATCCCAAATCATGGAATGTATTTGCAGAGAAGAGATCCAGCCCTAACTGGGCTAATAACTGCATTAAAGTGTATTGGGGTAATCAGAGAGTCTGAAAGGAGAGGATAGGAAACATTTTTAAAAGGTAATACAGAAGGAAAACTGCCTTTTAGAGTTTGAGTGAAGTGCATTACGCACCTGCACGTCACTGCACCTCTAACAGAATGGGACCAAGCTTCTGATCACATAGTGTAAGCCATCTTTAGTTCTCTGACTGATTAGTTATACTGACATCACCTAGGGAACTAAACTAATGGTTAGACAGGAGTTAGAAGACTAAAACAGAAACAAAATGATGAATAGGAAACCAATTAAAGGGAAGACATCTCTCATTGTGCTGCTCAGGAAATACCTGTAGAGTTCTACAAGAGTACGAGAAATATGTTCATTAATTTGAGGTAATGTCAATACAGAAAACAATCCTTCTACACAAGGTAACAGGCGGGCTTAGGGGGATAATGTAATAATAGTGAGGTGAAGTGTAATACTGAAAACTTATAAAGTCGTGCAGCCCATAGGGAATAAAGAATAATTTATGCTACAAGCTGAGAGTTCAGGCGCAGGATATTGATTGATCTCAGAACGATACTGACTTGATATGACTTTATAAAAAGCTGAATGTGTTCCTGAACGTCTCAGGCTAACAAAACTTTATTTTTACCACAAATACCTAGCTTTTTAATGTGAGGACAGACACTAACTGAAATACCACATAAAATTCTGGAATAATTTCAATTGAAGTAAGCACAGCAGAAGGCTAGAACAATAATCATGGAAAAGCTCTTTGTCCTCAACCAACGACATTGTTAAAATAGCCTCCTGCTGGGAACGAATACTCACTTGAGGACAAACATGCACCGAATACTTATAGCGGTGAATCCAGCCCACACAATAAGACCATGCAGTTTTCTTTCCCATGTGCAACCATGACTGCAAAAGCAGCAGGAAAGTCAGTTACCAACACATCCACATTTCCAGTCAGTCTTCACTAGACCTCACTATACTGGCAAAAGCTATTGCTTATAGACTTTGACCCCTCGAAACACTGTAGTTCTAGCAAATACTTCATTCGGTAGTTTGCAACAATTTTAACACATTATATATGCTGACCTGGATATGGGAATTTCAAAGTAGAGTACTCATTTGGATCAATTTAATAAGATGCTGTTAGAAAAAAACAAGTAGAAAGGGAAAGACCAGTTGACGATGAATTGGTCTTCCAAAAACCATTTCTGAATTATTAACAAGCAAACAAATATTAGCACCAAGGTTTTTAAGCCTCATCATCGTTGCCTATAAACTCCCTCTTTTCCCCGCCTTTTCTTCACCCACTCACAGTTTCATAAACTCAAGATGATAATAAAACAAATACTGGACTTTCAGAAGAGCATGATGCTGCTTAAGGAGAATGGAATACAGGGGATGAGACAATACACTCTGAAGAAGGAAGTCTTGTCGTAAGAAGAGATGATTACCAAAATATGGTGGGGCTCTACACAGAACCCTGCACACAAACCATCTGGTGTTCTAAAACTCTTTTCCACTAAGTATCTGATTCTCAACACTAACATCAACTCTTGTTCTAAAAGGCTTTCAGATTGCTATAAAACCGAGTCATTGGCAGCTAAAGGAACAAAAGATATGTACGAAAACCAGCATGTAACAGCAGCTGATATATCAACGTAGCCTACTGTAGTCCAGGGCTCACCCTGCAAACAAGGCAACAACAAAATTCTGTCCCAGTACATGCAATGTTAGCAATCTTTGCATTTCTGAGGATTCACTCCGCAGTCAGTGACTTCAGATAAACGCAATCTGTCCTTCTCAGGTATGGTATTTCAGAGCCAACGTATCTCAAAAGGAATCACAATTCTTTGACCTAAATTCAAACCATCAGATGCATGATTTATTCCTGATTTCAGAGTGTTCGCATCCCCACCTTGCATGAGCCTATGAATATTTGGAATGTTACAAAATATTGCTTGAAAATCAAACTGAAAAGTAAACAAAACTCAATTCCATGAATTGCATGCTAAGGCCTAAAAAAGGTCTTCTATTTGAACTTCTAATAGCTTGACTGTAATTCCAACTAACTTATTTTAAAAAAAAGACTTCTCAATTTCCTTCTTCTAGCATATATATGGCATGGAAAAAAACTCTAAGCTCTTAAACCGAGTGATTCATTTTTCTCCAATTTAATATTTTCCATATGGACACACTGATAATTGTACTGTAAAGACCAAAAATCATCAGAAACTTTTGAAAATGCATTCTAGAGATGCACAGCCTGTTGAAATACTTTTAGTTTTCAATCCTCTAATTCAAAGATAAAAAAATAACTGCCAGAGAATATCAATAGATACTTGACAAGAATCATGTCAGTATTTCGACTTAATCTTAGGCTGGTGTCCATTTTTTTGGAAGATTTGTAGCGTGGCTACACAAAGCTAGCTACATACCTTTACCATCATTATTTTCTTGACGCTGAGGCTAGATCATATCAGGAGAACTGTTTCACAGTACCTTTATAATTAAGCACTCCTCAGCCGTCCTCTCGGTGTGGATTGCTACTGCTGGTTAATCTTCAGGGGTGGGGATCTGGGGAGGCAAATTTATGAAGGAGAAAACTAGGTTACTTATCAGTAACTGGAATTCTCTGAATATATTGCCTCCACAGATCCACACTAACCCTCCCTCCTTTTGTCAGAATTAACTCACGATTCACAAAAGCTGGATAAAAATGAAGGGACTGGGCACTGTGATGCTAGAAAACCCTGTTTAAAAAAAATAATCTCATGAGTCCATTGAGGCAAACGACCCGCTTGGATACTTGCTCTAAACAATTCTAGGATTCACATACAACACGACTTCATGAAAATGGATTTGCAGCAGTGGTATCTCAAAGGTGGGATAACTGAAAAATGATCAAGCTTCCATAAACCTTCTAGCAGCACATAGTTTTGGTTTGGTTTTTTTTTTTTTTTTCATAGCTCAAGTGAAAGTCTTATCTGCTTCTATTGCATTAGATATATTGTAAATGTTACTAAAACTAATACATTGTTGTAATCTTCAGAGATGCCTGCCAAAGACTTCTAGTGAGAAGACAGATCATATTTATTTGGCATGAGTGGTTCATGATCATTCCACCCTCTTCAGGGAGCACCTCCACCATCTTCCATATGTGTACTTAGAGTTAATATTTCTATTCTACTTAGAATATGTAGCATTACATTTTTAAAAAACATGTTTCATGCCCAATTTTCTGTGGCTGTATTTCACCAACTAAGGTCTAACATATAATAGCTATTCCTTTTTGTATCATTGCCAAAGGATAATAAAACATCCTTTTTCTGCCAGGTCTACAAAATTATTAAAAAAAATCAAGATGGGCTCTCATTGCACTAAGGGAGACTACCTGGACTGTCTTTGTTTTTATAATTTTTTTCCCATCGAATTTGTGGCTAAATCAAGGTAACAATGGGAGATAATTATTACTAAAATAGAAAAGCATTACCTGATTTATATTTTACTTTACTATTTCCAGGAATTTTACATTGTCTGAAGAGTACATTTTGCATTATTAGTGTGTGTGATTATTTGTCCCACCTCAGTTTCGTATCAAAATAAACATAAAACATGTTTCTTTAAATGGACAAAATGAAAACTGAAGGAGTTTTGAAGTGTTAATAGCACATCCCTGAGTATGTAACTATTTACAGGAATAAAGGAATGAAATGTTCAAATTTTGCCTAGAGGAGTTAGGAAAACCCATCCCAAATGCTAACTCTTGAATGATTAACACACAGAAAAAAGCAGTTGAGATGTATTCTCCCATTGTAGTTCCTGAAAAGTTTTTCTTTCCTATCATCACTTCATACACTTTTTCAGAGCATTAACCACTCCTATTTATAGACAGCCCATAGAGGCATCTACCTAACTTTTCCCAAACCTTCCACTCCTGCCTCTGAACAACTAAACCAAGTTCCACTCTGCCAAACCCAAATTCCATGTCGGCATTCCACTCCACTTCATCAGCTATAAAGGGGGGTGGTCTGACTCGCCATAATGAAGTCCACGCTGCGTATGTCTTCTAGTATAGAGTGAATGACAGTACCTCCTTTTAACTCCATGGTAGAATACATTTTCTTCTCATTTAAGGAAAAGATATCAACACTCTTCCAAAAATATTTCTGTATCTCTATAGAGTGTGTTTGGGGGAAAGGGGTGGTTTTATGTCCAGAGAACTGTGCAAACACATAATATGCCAAGATTTTTAATTTTTGAGGAGTGACTTCATGGCTTGCTTTCACAGGCAAAAGACACTACAACACAAAGTGGATGGTGACGCACTACGATGGGCAGGGAAAATGACTCTTCTCAGCCTTCTACAACTGCATCTCCTCATAATTAGTCTGGTATTAAAGAAATTGCATGACAGGTACATCTTGTAACTGCAAAGGTAAGCCTTCTAAATGAAGCAAACAATTTTTAAATTTGATAGCAGTGCTCTGATGTCACTCATGATTTGAAAGGTTAAAAAATACTAGAGCCATACGTGCTTACAGTTATACCCTGAACAGTACTTCACATTCAGTTCAGCTGGGGTAAAAAGCTATAGACTAAGTTGCAGAAGAGATTTTAAAGGCTTTTCCTTGTTCATGGATATAATACAGGGAATAGACAAGGCCAGATAAACAGAATCAAATACAGGCCCTCACTGCAAATTCTCACCAAAGAATGATTTAGTGTCCAGCAGCAACAATCAGATTTTAAATCCTGTATTACTGCAGTCACTGCAGGCATTATTTCAGTGTGCCCGTTAGTCTTCTTTGGAGCAACAGGAGTCCTGCCTCACAAAGAGCCGATCACTGGTCTTGTTTCATTCCCCTAAGTTCTCCTTACAAAAGCAAAGGCCTCGACACTCAAAACACAATAGGAATTGCTGCACCCTACAAGTAACAATTTTTTGCTTATTTACTTTTTGCTATTTGTTTCTTGTTCTTGTATCATCTTATATCATCTTACTTCCCCCCACACCCCTCCCCATGACGTTAATCTGTTAATGCATTTAATGATTTTCCTACTGTTTTCAGTTTTGTTCATATTTTGCAGCAGTTCTTCCTATATCCTGGATTATACTTTTTTCCTTTTCTCCTTTTGTAGTACTATTTCAGGTTCTATATGCTCCCGGTCACTATAATCCTTCTTTCCCCCTCATCATTTGTGGTTTCCATCTCTACTCACTGGAACTTTTTTCCCATATCTATCTGTGCTCACTCTTTGCTCAGTGGCAGGTTTTTTCCTCTCTTCTCTTACAACTGTGGTCTGCCTCTGCTTTTTGTATTTTATTTTACTTTACAGCATGTATGTTTTCACTGCATGTTGTTACAGCATGTTTTTGTGTTCACTGCAAAAACAGGAAGAAGGATAAAGGACAAAGTACACTTACTTCTATTAAAATCCTATTCTAAAAATGTTATGAATTGCTTCTTTCTTCCTTCTCATTCTGTAGTTGGCTTGAAACTAAATTACAATAAAGCCCCAAACAAGTTTCATGATATTGTACTTAGAACATTATTTCTAATAAACCTACTGTAGTGATTTCTGGCTACAGGAATGTAAATGAAGGTAATAATGAGGAACAATTTACAGCTTTACTCTATGTCCTTGGCTGAAATAGACGGAAGTATAATGCATCTTCAGCAGAGAGATTAGATAAATTAGCAAGAAAGGAAACTTTATTGGAAAGAGATTAGTAGACTTAGGGTATGATGGCTTCAAATGGTAATGGGGGGTATGTGGGCCTCCTTCGCCGAGGCCCTTTAAATCTGACTCAGTCAAGCAGTTTAGACCAGCAAGAAACAAGTGGGTGCAGCATAAAGACAGTGATGTTCCCAAAAAATCCACATGAGTCTACATGGCCTAAAGATAATAGACATTTTCATATTTCTTAGAGAGCCAAGATGCAACTAAATCGGTTTGGACATGAAAGTACATAGGATCTCAAAACACAGAGAACTAGCACAGTATGTTTCCAGCATATTTTACCTAAAACTCTTTTTTTTTTTTTTTTTTTTTTTTTTCCCGGTGCTCACACACTCAGTTGTCCAGAGCCTTGCAAGCAAGAGAGATTACTTGACAGAAAAATTTTATTTCCGTCATTTTGACTGATAACCACCAAGTGATGAAGACTTCTAAGCTGTTATTTTTCTTCACTTCTTTAGAAAATAAAGGCTCCCCCCTTTCTGAATGACTGAGGAGATTTTAAGCAATCTGCAATTCAAGTTATTTAACTGAAAAAAAGATGACAGATAAATGATACTATTAAGTCTGCTCCAGACGGTTTGCTACTGCAAAATGAAAATAATTTTAAGCAAATCTGGCAAGTGAAAAATTCCCTTGAATAGATAGGTTCTTAAGCACTATTTAATCAGAAACACTCCAAGCAAGAACAGAGACTTCCTGGGATGTGGTACGTGTACACGTGCAATCTGGTAATTTAGGACAAAAGAAACGATCCTTTGGAGTGCTGAGTCTCCTGTGCACCAAACTGGAGGAAAGGACTGCATGCATAGGCAGAGATGATGAAATTTGCCGAGTCTGTCCATCTTCTTGTTTGTGTCAAACTCCCCAATCAATTTAACAACAATAAAAAAAGACGGAAAATCAAATTACAAGGTTAAAAGCAGAACTTAACATTTCTAATTTTGCTCTTTGGAAGAACTAAGTAAGGCACGTATGCGGCAGCTTGGATACAATCTATAGAAAGTTGTCCTTGCCACTAATACAATCGGTAATCAAAGGCATTATTTCTGTATTACCATAATGATATTACTGTTTGCCAAATATTTACGTGTTATTAAGATGTCCTGTCCTTTACCTTATGGAAATAAAAAAAGCACAGTTCCCCAGGGAAAAAAAAAAGTTTAAAAGGCCAGAACAAACCCTCTTACTCCTTAAGCAGAATATCAATACAATCCTAAAACTCTTTAGTTTGTAGCAACTAAGAGTTTTATTTTGACTATTTCTACTGGGGACACGGTAGAAATTGGTTTCTAAACCAATGAAGAAATATTGGTTTAGAAAGTGGCTAAGAATAGGTGGACTGAAATCAAAAGAAGAGGAACGGAGTAATACTTTAGTTGTAAAAGCCTCAGAGGCTACAACTACAATAAAATTCCAATGAGAGTTTAAACCCACTCCTAGGCTGGGCTGTTGGCCAGAGCGGTGCATCCTGCAGCTGAGATTCGTACTCCACAGGTGTCTTTTTTTGGGCAATTCCAACAACCAACCTGACCTTGCTTTATATTTCATCTGTAAACATTGAATTCTTAAGGAAACGCACAGAAAATACATTTCTGCTCCTTCACTGGTACGCACAAAGTTCTTGCAAGGCACAGTGATTTTCCTTGGGGAAGAAACAGATGTTAAAGCCTGCATAAATCCTAACTAAAGTATTTTTTATATATCTAATATAAACGTAAGAATATGTTACAGAAATAAAGTTATATATGGATATGTTTGTATATATACAAACACACCCCATGCCCCCTTCCTCCCCCCATGGCTTATCATTTTCAAACATTTATCCTCAAACCCTAAGTTTCGAGGGGAAAAAAAAAAGCTAAATTTAAAATAGGATGTCTAGCAATAGGTGTTTTTGAAGTTCAGATTCTCTCGAACTCTTTCCATACACAGAGGAAAACGAAATGTGGAAGACTTATCAGACTTCTCAAAGTCTGAATAAATATTAAGTCCCAAATTAGTACCTCTTCTACCTAGCTGTTAATTTTTACCTGAAGTCAGACATTTTATGTTTGCCTCCGAACACATTTTAAGCAAGCAAACAAGCAGTGTGACAAATCAGGAACCTATTCTTTAAAGATGAACAACTATAAAGCACATGCATATGAACACAACATATAATCAACATTATGAATGGAAAAACCAGCATACTAGCATTTTGACATACAGCTGGATATGAAAGGTACAAGCCACTGTATTTTTGCATACTCACTAGTTTTGCACTGACAAGTGCGGCAACCATTTTGGTCCAGTTTGAAGCTATAGATACAGTCTTTTTCAGTCAAAGTGCAGTTCACCAAAATCTCACAGGTGGGTGGACCTATTGTGATGTATGTTGGTTCTGAAGATAAGAAAAAAAAATAAATACATTTGAGATTACTTGAGTATTTTAACTAAGTTCACAAAAAGGCATATAAAATGCAACAGTGAAGAGAATAATTTTTAATTGATTTTGCTTCTGATTAATGAATATTCTTGGTAGTTCCAAAACAATTCAAGACAGACTTTGTTTTGAAGTGATGTACGCCCATCACAAACAGTATTAAGCTGCATAAAATTTTTAAAAATATTGAAACACGAAAAAAATACTACATTTTTTTGTTCACTATGAAATCAGCTTCCCTGCATATGCAGTTTAAAAACTAACGTGAAATACTTATTTTGCCCACTTTCCTCCAAAAGTATTTCACCAAAACTTCATGCAGATTTTTTAACTTTAGAAACTGAACAGAGCTTTCTCCAAAGCTCAACTGATTGATAGTACCAAGCTGCAAATCAAAGCAGGTGACTCAGTAGATCAAATCATTCTGTGTGTGAATAAGACCACAACTGCTGAAATTTAAAGCAGAAAAGACTCCGAATACCAAAAGGAAATGTATGATAGATTGTGTGTGAAAGATCTCTGGAAACCATTTAACGTGTCTATTCATCGAAAACATTACTTCCTACGGTATATGGGGAGGGGTGGCTGACACACCCCAAGGCTGTTCGCCATACAGAGAGACCTGAACAGGTTGGAGAGTTGGGCAAAGAGGAACCTTACAAAATTCAACAAGGGCAAGTGTAGGGTGCTGCACCTGGGGAGGAATAACCCCATGCACCAGTACAGGTTGGGGGCTGACCTGCTGGAGACTTGTCAGCCCTAGCTGACATAAAGACTAGCTGGCAGCTAGTCTTTACTCTTAGACTGTAGGCAAAATACTACTCAACATCGATTAAGTTGTTAGAAGTATTCACTGTTAACCTAAATACAAATTTTTGTGCCTGTTGGCTCCATGTCCAGCAGGCAGCTTTTGCACGCATGCCTCCCAGTTGAGTGAAAATTATCCTATTACGAGAATGAGCTTTTCTGCTTTCATTGTCTTTCACAATTTTCAGCTTTCATAGCTTCTCCCCAGCCCTACTCTTCCCTTCACAACAGCTTATACAGTGGATGAACATTTTTAATCCTTTTTAAATTAGGTCAGCTAAGTACAGAGTTTGGAGGGAAAAAACGCATGAAACGCACTATAGTGAAGTTAGAAGACTTCAAACTTAACTCAGAGGTCACGGTTCAGATTCCTCACTTTGCTGAAAGTTTCAAAGTAACGTTCAAATTCTGTTGCTTATGTAATTTTTGAAGGAAAAGCAGCTATACAACTTTGTCAGCCTATAAACCACCACCACCAGCTTTGTTCAAATACAAGCTGTAAATGTGTATAATGGCATCCATGTTTCTGCAGACCACTCAAATCTCTTCTGACTTAAATTTAAGCTCTTTCAGACTTTTTTCTAAGAGTTTAATATAGTGTACTATGTTGAAGGTCAAAGGAGAGATTTTATAAATTTCTGTGAATTCTTCATTTCACAGCTCTGAATTTGCACACGTAGCATGGAAGAGTTACCATCATGATCCATGTATTTTAGAATCCATGGATTCCCAAACTAGACTTCTTTCAGTCTCAGTGAACTCTTCATATTTGTTTTCAAGTTCATTCAGTAAACTATCTGGCTAAATCATACTCATGTCTAATATTTAACATTTGCAATTTCAACAAACCATTAGTTTAGGAATCAAGAACTTACTTATATATACCAATAATATGATATATTCCAGAAACTCCATTAATCCCGTCTATTTAGGACTCAGAATATATAAACTAGTTTTGCAAGCAAACTGATTTTTACCGTCTGGTGCCTATTCCGAAGACCTCCTTTTCTGCCTCACTCCATTCTCTAAAGAAAATATCCTAAGCATGCAAAAGACCAGAATACAAGAGTTACCCTGAAGGTACATTCAGGTTACTGGTCAGCCCAAACCTTACACTCATGCTTATAATGCCACAGTAATACTCAGTGGTAGTTAAACCCGCTAGAAATCATATGAATCATGAATGCTACCCAAAGCAAAGTTCAGAGACAGTAACATGAGCTGGAGAACTGAAGAAGACTGTAGCTTTACCATCTGACTGCAGGACAGTTAGGTAAAATACATAGTTAAAAAACCCACAAAAACTCACTGAAAGCTGAAACGCAGGTTAGTATTCATCAATCCACTTAGGCATAAACTAAACCTAGAGAGAAACAGGATTATGTTACAACGCCCCATCACTGAAGTTCACCCCTCAAGAGAACTTCTTTTTAATTGCAGGTATAATTTGATATCTAGAAAAAAAAAAAACAGTGGATATTTGTTACGTATTTTTCATGGTGCCTTTTCAAACCTATACTTCTGTGCTTTGATGCTCTTGTGTCTTGGCCACACCGACACAACAATTTTTTTCCCCATTGATACATCTAGTAATGTGGTATTTCTTACAAGGGACAAAATTAAACTGTCATTATATTAATTTGAAAGGTTTTTGTTAGTCCTCTATTCATTGTGTTTTATTACTCTGTTACCTCCCGCTTTTGTGTCTGCTCTCAGCATCCTCAGTGTTTCCAGACAAGCTTACAAATCTGTTTTTTCTCCCTCCTGTCCCTAAAGGTAAGCCCTGAGATACAGTAATTTTATATGCATGCCTGATTCTCAATGAGCTGCAAGCAGAGGACAAAAGAAATAATTTCATTCCCTACCCCGACATGTGCAAAAATGCAGCCAGAAAAAGAAATAAAAAAAAAATAAATCAGCCCTTTTCACTTCGCTAGACAAGACTCAACAAATAAAGACAGCTCTGCTCTGCCAGGCTTCTGGCTATTTGAATGTGTGACTCTGTGAATAGGCAAGCAGTAGCTAAGCTTGAAAAAGCATGTACCACTGCATGATCCGAGCTAGGCTTTCACTGCTGCTCTTGGTAGAAATGGCAGAAGAAAGATCCAGTGGACAAACGCACAGACAATGGGTGGGAAAAATGGGTGCTGTTTCTGCCTGTGTGCTTTACCAACAATAAAACTATACCATAAAAAGAAAGAGAAAAAAAAAAAAAAGAGAGAGAGAGAAGAGGACTGAAGAGAGTCTGGATGAAAACAATGGATTTTTTAACAGAGCACAGATTTTGCTGATGTCAAGTGCTTCTATATAAGGTTAAATGCAGGTTTCTACTGGAACATTTCGCTTCCATATACTCTCTCTGAGCCTGATACTTTCTATGCTGAATTTCAGTGCGGATGATTACTAATTTGCCTGCTGCTTAATTGTTGAATTAAGGTTTGGTTTTTTTTTTCTTTTTTTTTTTTTTTTTTCATACTGCCATATACTTAAGAACAACTTCAAAAATACTCTCTCTGAGCTTGATACTTTCTATGCTGAATTTCAGTGCGGATGATTACTAATTTGCCTGCTGCTTAATTGTTGAATTAAGGTTTGGTTTTTTTTTTCTTTTTTTTTTTTTTTTTTCATACTGCCATATACTTAAGAACAACTTCAAAAATTTTGAAATCCACAGTGGATATTTTAGCCACTGATGGTCTGTCAGTCTGACTGGTCCACTGAAAAATGCTATGGTATGTGATCAAAACCCCGAATCTCTTTCATTCCAGCTTGAAATCAACCGTGCGTTTCTGGGAAAGAGGGGAAGACGGTGACATTCAAGCAATGCCTGTTGCTGGCTTTGTCCTTACAGAACCTCCATTAGCAGTACCAACAACAAAAACTGGATGTCACAAACAAAAAAAAAAGTTGTCAAGGTCGAATAAGATCATATTTTCAGCGGCATTTTTCTACCCAGGATACTTTTGTAATATGAACAAAACTTTCCACTTCTCCTATGAGTGATGTGACAAAGCTCGTATTACAAAGAGCAGACATTTTCTTCTGTTAAAAAAGTGCAATACTATAGGTATATAAACACACACACACACAAGAACACAGGATGGTCAGTCTGGTCTAGTACTCTGCCTCATATACAGATCTTGTTATACTTGGGTGAAGTATTGAGGTCTTAAGATAATGCTCAGCTGAAGTATTCAGAAATGGAGAGAAAGTGATGCACCCAAGTTTCACTGAGACCAGGGGAAAGAGTTCCTTAGGATTAGAATTTTTTAATACACACTATTTGATCAATTAAAATTATCCACACAAAGAGAAAGAAAACTAAAATTCACCATTGATTGTCGAGGCCCTGGAAAACAAAACAAATCAAAACAAACAATCAAAAAAAATCTGAGTCAATTTATTGCAACCTTGTTGACTTCTACTGTTTATCTGAAAGTTAAAAACGAACCGTTCACTGAAGATTTCATTTGTCCTTCTAACTTTGGGGATTTCATTTAGATAATTCTTTTGTTAATTTTAAAGATAAAAAAAAAATATCTTCCCTAAGGCTGGTACCAGAATGAGAAATTATACCCATCTTCCTACCATGCCCTTACAGTTCAAAATCTGAACTCCAGCCATTATATTGATATCAGAAAATGAAGAGAGATTCCACTTTACTGTACTACTGCAAAGCCACGTGTATTATGAGAGCACCAAGCATTCATTTTTAGTTTGCATGAAGGACAAAAGGGACCTGTATTAGCAGCAGCAGAGCCTGAGGGTGCAGGGAAGTGATGCTTCCCCTCTGTTTAGTACTTGAGAGCCCACAGCTGGAGTAGTGTCCAGCTGTGGGCTCCTCAGTAGGAGAGAGACATTAACACAGCACAGGCCACCAAGTTGGTCAGGGGCTGACCGGTGGCATACGAAGACAGGCTGAGACCTGGAGAAAGAAGGCTAGGGGAGCATTCTACTGCGGGCTTCCACTACCTAACTGGAGGGTACAAGGCCTGGCTCATCCTGGAGGTGCTCCAGGCTAGGATGAGAGGCAACGAATATGAGCATGAACACAGGAAATTACAACTCGATGTAAGTTGTTTTGTTCTTCCTTTTAAACCACATGGGTGGTAGAACTACAACAGAGCTCTAGAGAGGTTATGACATCTCCGTCCTTCAAAATATACAAATCCTTCAAAAAATACTCAAAACTTATTTGAGACGAGGCCCTGAGACCCTGCTGTCACCGGACCTGCTTTGAGCAGGAGGTAGGACCAGAAAATCTCTAGTGGTCCTTTCCAACTTGAATGACTCCATGAATTTCACCTTCACACAACGTCAGGACATTTCTAGTAAAAGCAGCAATAGCCTTGATGGATCCTAATCAGGGAACTGAAATCCAAACATAAACATCTCAGTTTCTGATGATTTTGCCAAGTACCAATTACCTTCCTTCTGCAATAAAAGTACACGTTTGCCTAATACCATCTCTCTGAAATCTACTTAATGACTTAAAGAGTATCTTTTTATTCAAGAAGCAAAATTTCTTCCAGGCAGTTATAACAGTAATTCTCTCTAAAGCACTATTTAGTGACAGTCATGACCACCTTTAATTGAACTCTCCACAAGTCACTATTTAGTGACAGTCACAACCACATTTAATTCAGCTCCCCTTGATTCACAAGGGGAAATCATGCTTCACTAATCTGATCGCTTTCTACAATGGCATGATTGGATGGATAGATGAGGGGAGGGCATTGGATGTTGTCTACCTTGACTTCAGCAAGGCATTCGACACAGGCTCCTCATAGGGAAGCTTAGGAAGAATGGACAGTGGGGTGGATAGAAAACTGGTTGAAAGACAGCGCTCAGAGGGCTGTGATTAGTACCACAGAGTCTAGTTGGAGGTCAGTGACGAGTGGTGTTCCCCAGGGGTCAGTACTGGGTCCAGTCCTGTTCAATATATTCATTGATGACTTGGATGAAGGAGGAGTGGCTGATACACCGGAAGCCTGTGCTGCCAGAGAGACCTGAACAGGTGGGAGGTTTGGGCAGAGAGGAACCTTATGAAATTCAATAAGGGCAAATGTAAGGTGCTGCACCTGGGGAGGAATAACCCCATGCACCAGTACAGGTTGGGGGCTGACCTGCTGGAGAGCAGCTCGGTGGAAAATGACCTGGAGTCCTGGTGGACAAGAGGATGACCATGAGCCAGCAATGTGCCCTTGTGGCCAAGAAGGCCAATGACATCCTGGGGTGCATCAAGAAGAGTGTAGTGTGGCAAGCAGATCTGCCCTGGTGAGGCCACACCTGNACATGAGAAAAAAATTCTTTACTTTGAGGGTGGCAGAGCACTGGAACAGATTCAGACTGCCCAGAGAGGTGGTGGAGTCTCCGTCTCTGGAGACATTCAAAACCCGTCTGGACGCGTTCCTGTGCAACCTGCTGTAGGTGAACCCGCTCTTACGGGCAGTTGGACTAGATGATCTCCAGAGGTCCTCTCCAACATCTATCATTCTGTGATTCTGTGTAATCAGTCTCAATTTTTGTCCTCCTTTAAGTTAATACATTACCCATGCTTCACCTCTTAGCAAGCTATTAGTATTATATGAAAAACACTTAAAACAAGCTCTTTGCTTTCTTTCATTGAGAATGCGATATTTTCACTCAAAACAGTGAATTTCAACATGGATTTCACTAATTCCACTAAGACTGCAAACTACTGCACAAGTACCTACCCATCTTTTACAAGGAATTTAGGAGCACAGGCCCTAAAAATTAAAACAATTTTTACATTAAACAGACAATAAAAAAGTATGCCCCTGGAACCCACCAAAATACTATTTTGTATTTTATTTGTAAACACGTGAACTTTTCAAACACACACAACTAACCACTGTGCAGCACAATGAAACCACCAGGCCTAAAAATAATCCTAAACTTAAATGTGAAGACTATGTAGTCATAACCGTAGAATGAGAAGTGCTTCACTGCTACAACTCCCCAGCCTCCTCTTTGATATTCCCATCTTGTTAATGCGAACAAGTCTAGAGTTTAACTAAAGACAGTCAGATACAATAGATTAATTCCTTGTGCATATTATTTAAAGGGCTGGAACACGGAAACACATTTTCAGTGTACAGCACAGGGAAACTCTATATTCACCTATGAGCACCACTATGTATGTTCGTCCTACTTTTAGACCAACAGTATTGATCACAAAACCCCTGTTTTTCCACATAAATGGGAAAAAAAATAAATAATTGCAAATTCTGCCCATTGATATTTCCAATATTTTAAAAAATAATTAATTATAGGGTTTTTTTGTTTTGTTTTGTTGAGTGTTTTTTTTTTTTCAGGAGGCACAACACAAATGTCATATTGTGTTCAGCCACAAATCTAAAAAAATAACTCTCTGAAGTTTACACATTTAATTTACAATGTTTTTTAATCCCAGAGAGAACAACTCATATAAAATGTCAGTACATTCAGATTCTGCAGCGATTAGTCTTGGGATATTTGGAAAAGTGTTAGCCATGCACAAAGAATAAGCTCAACAGAAAAGGATTCTAGAAAGCCCAACATCTCATCAGGAGCATGAAATTAAAACCTCTTCTGGGGGAGGAAGAGAAAAGGAGTCAAAACCATGTTCTACACATGGAGAAAGACCTCTAACATCAAAAATAAAGAACACACCTGCGTTTGGGGAAAGCAAAATAGCTCCCTCTTCCGTAGTATTTTATAACACAAACTACCTCTAAAAGGATTAAGACATTCTGATACTACGAAACCAGCACCAACTGACTTAAAGAAATACAGCATCAGTGCATTCAAGCATTTACTATAAAAATTAAGGAAAAAAATAAAGTGAACAGTAGTCTAACTTTTAACCTAATGCTTTACGAGACAAGAGGCTAAAAACTGGTCCTGAAGGGTGTGCTGCTCAACAGCCTTTCATTCGAGTCTGCATACTTGTTTGAATTTTGTCTGCTGTCCAAAAAAGTTAACTGCAGCCTACTAAGCAGCAGCATGTGTGTTTACTTAAGCTTCCTGTAAAAACATTCATATCATTCCAAAAGTGACTAAATGTTTTCCATCCTCATAGTTTGCATTCCAGCCTTCCCCGCCCCTCCAGTCCATTACATGAAAAATATCAGTCTCGAGTCCTGGGTAAGGGAATTTCCTTCCTGGGTTTGAAATACCTAATGCCTTGGAGGATTTTTTTTTCCCCCAGCATTTAGCTATCTGTGTTAACTATCAGTGTCTAATAATTCAGCATCACATAGCTATTTATAAAATGTATGCAAGGATTTCAGATGTCATAGTTTTCTAATGTCACAAATAACTCTGAAAATACATTCACTAATACTTCCAAACACAGAGTTCAGTTTGGCAGGCTTTTGTTTCAAATTTTATTCATACTATAATCCTGAAACTACTTAAATATGCATTTTTCCTCGAAAGTAACTATTACAATCCAAGACTATTTTTATTATTGCAAACTGAAGACGTTTCCTATGAACCAAAGCTGCATGGGTTTTTTTCTTTTTTGCGCTGATGCAATCAAAATATTAACAAACTTTCCACTCCCAAGATGCAAAGTTAAAAGCTTTTGTCTGTTGTAATCAATTCTTCCAGTTTTTGGTTTAATAGATATGAATACCCTTCAAATATATTTTAATGCTGATGAGACTTTTTTGACAATTTTAGGTGGAGTGACACTAAGAAAAACACCTTTATTAAAGCAGAATCAAGTTAGCCTGTCTACCAAGCAATGTCCAAACAGGTAAGAAGGCCATTCAGTTATCGTTACTAGGTGAAGATACAGCAAACAGTAAATTAGTGTGCATCTGAGGCAAACCTATGAATGCTATAGGCACTGAAAAGAATTAATTAGAGGATCCATGAGGCTCTCTAAGTGAGACATCCTCAGTTGCATTGATATATACTCATTAGGATTCTTTGGTTATTTATCCTTTCAGTAGTTTTCCATTCAACTTAATGATCAATCATTCAATCATTGAAAATTTATTTAAGGTTATTTTATACTAGTATAGTCTTCCTCACTTTCTTAAACTCTGAGAGACTTTCACTGGCAGTAGATTTCATTATACCCTGGATGGTGTGGTTCAACGGCCTCAGCTGCCTTGTCTAAAACTCCTACACTAAATCATGATCTGGCAAACGTAAGCCCAATTCTCTACAGCATGGCGTCTGCATCCCTTAATTGACTTTGATGAAAAGGCTGGTTGAGAACTGCAGCGCTGCTGCCGAACAATAACTTATATTTCACGCTCTAAGGAGATCTCTGGGCCCAAACCCTGCGCCGGTGAACACTGCTCACTGCCACTGACTGCAGCCCGAATGAATCAAATTTCTTTTCAGTGGACTCTGCCGCCTGTTTTTACTTAATGAAGTGCTGGACACGCTAAAGGAACTGAACTGAATTACATCTCAGCTAGAGTTTGGAGCCCTTTATTGATGAAAATGTTAATTTCTTTTTGTAAAGATAAAGTGTCAGCCATAATGACCAGCAAAGTAATGCGGGCCTTACTCATGAAAATCCTCCGAGGGGATTTTGTTTAACACTTAATTTCTCATTCACAGCTTCTGCTGGCACCCTGCCCCCTGTACCTGAGGGCCCTCACGCAGAAGGACGTACTGCGAGATAACCAATTACTGGGTATCAGCCAACTGGGTTGCAGCTTTCCCTGTGAATAGCCTGAGCTTCTGGGAGATGCAAGGGAACAGAAGCAACCATAGACTTTCCTAGAGGGACATTTTTGGCATCAGTGCCAGTGCTGAGAGCACTTGTATTTATTATCTTCTTAAAAAAAAAAAAAATTTAAAAACCCCAGGTATTTTCATACTATCCTATCCCATATTTACTTGCTGTGATTACCACTATTATTCCAATTTGCAGATGGCTGTCCACAGATGCAGATGGCCTGAGGGAAACATGGTTAATTCTATCACTGTAGCTTGTTTGGTGTTATTGGTATGCTATTATATACATTGATACTAAATAATTGTTTTAAGCTCCGGCATCCACAATTTTTTTGAGGTAGAAGTCATTAAAAAAAGAAGTTACTTAAACCACACCCTTTTTATTTATAAAATAAACAATTATTAGCCCAACAGAGAAGCAGGCAGCTCTGTAAGCAGCAGTACAAACAGCAGCCTGATTGCCGTTGGATCTGGTTACCTCCAACGGGACAGGTACACGGACCAGCTCCCATGAAGAACCTCCAAGCCTAAATGTGAATGCATACCAAAATTTTGCAGTCCCTTATGGCACTTGAAAATCACTTTCTCCCCTCCACCTAGCTGCCTGTTTTCATTAAATCTGCAGAAATGGGTTCTCTCTGAGACTTCCTCGTGCTGCCAGAAGCCATCAGCTCTAAAACTGTGGGGAAAGCAGAGAGGGCCGGTGTGATTACCTAAGCCTTGGCTCTTAATGAAGACAGTCTATAAAACAAAGAAACAAAAACCAGACTAAATAGATAATAGATTAAACAAAGGCAAATCCCAAAGGACCAATATAATTACAGCAGCTATAGAAGCTATATAGAAGCATCCATCAGAATCTTAAAAGTAATTCTTTGTGTTGAATCCACAAAACGCGGTAGGCCTGCTTTTCCCAGCTCTCCCCAGTGAAAGGAGGTCCTGTCTTGAAAAGCTGAAGACTAAAGTGCTTGAGTTTGGGGGCAGGCTGATGAAGGAAGATTTTTCCCTCCAGTCTCAGCGTTCCTCTGTAGCCTCACACCTCATCGGTGGCCTTTGCTTTCTGCCTCCCTCCCAGATCAGACACACTCACCTTGAATTAGCCAGCTCCCTGCTCACGCTTTGGGCTTTTATCTATGCACTCCTCGCACCAGCACAATCCACAGCCATTGCTGCATCAGAAAACTGGCAAGAAGTGACCGGGGTGAACATACTGTCACAAGAGGTCTTGCCAAAAGGGCTTTGATCGCTTTGATGGTTACTTAAACACCCCAGCAGCTATATATTGGTGAGCCACAGCCACCACTTGCATAAACACTGAAAGCTACACATGAATTACTACTACTGCTTTCAGTTATGTATGCAATTTCCTGAGTGAATCTCCTTTTGCTGAGGCTGAAAATACAAAATGCGATGCCCTGAATGCATCAAAAAGACCATCTTGGTCACGACATGCCACAGGAGCAATGTTGTTTTCCTAACCCCTTTCTGCTTTCCTCTAGAACACATCTTCCCTCTTGCCCTATCTTTTTCTTTGCAACAACCTTTTAGGCACTTGAAGACTGATATCTTCTCATTCCAACTTCATAATTTTCTCTTTAGGCTAAACCAACCCTATTTATTCAGTCTGTCTTCCTAGGACATGTTTTGCAAATTTTGAACTGTGCTCATAGCTCTCCATCTGACCCTTTCCAACTTGCCTCCAGCTTTTTCAGAGGGACAATGTCCAGAAAAGGACTAAGGGCCTACTATGTCAGCTAGGGACATACCCATCCACAGGAAAGAGAGCAAAAAGGATTACTTCAGATATTGCAAACTGTACTCTTGATCGTAATTGCAGTGTGGTGTTTGTCTCCTCAAGGCTCTGATAATCCACATTCAACTTTCTCTCTGCCCTTAATCACCAGACTTCTTCCAGAGAACAGCTATTTAATAATTACCCTGGTTCGGGACTCATGAAGAATCTCCTCCAAGCACAGTGCACTGTATTTTGATGAATTTGGTCAACATTTTCTGCAAGCACTCTGCTTTAAGATAAATATATGAAGTCATACTCCGTTCTCCAAGATACTGGCTGCCCTTTTCAGCTTTGTTGTCTGTAGAGAAAATAAGTTTAGCTTCGATCTGAGCTACTGAAAACATCAGAGCTAGACCCAATACAGCTACTAGTGGATACCAACTACAACGCAACTCAAGAAAGGCTGCCCACAGATTTGAAGAGTAGATCCATATACAGGCCCATCATATTGGAGTGCTGCACCCACACATACCCCTGCCCTCCACACACCTACTCCACGTTCCTGCCCCTTCCTCCCCGCCAGCCTCCCTCAGGAGCTCCAGGGTAAAGCACCTCACTCATCCTCTCCCTTCCACCAGCAGCATCAGTAGACAAGATGCAAGTTCGAGAGGGGTGAGGGGAGCTAAATAAGTTACACTTTTCTCCAAGTCCAGCAAACCCCAGAAATGCATTCAGGAAGTTATACATTTCAAACGAATTTGTCTGTCCAACCAACACTGGAACGTGCATCCTGTGGGCTACAAACACACCTACGGGATATATGCTATGGATATCATTACAGCAGCATGTAAAGAAGCTTTAAAAAGGGTTTGCTGTGGAAAAAATCAGTTGTGTACTATAATATTAGATAACACAATTGCTACTGCTTGATCTCTAGTTTAGAAAGCTGTGAATAGCTACTTCTGTATATTTTCAGTCTCTACAATCCTTGCACTCCAGTTTTCTTCCTGTTGTAGTAAGAACACGAGGATTTTCTTCATGGGGGAGTGGGAATGATCTGTTCTGGTCTGAATTTGCGTTCAAAGGCTGAATACATTTGTGTGCTGATATTTCAAGAACCCGTGCTCACAGATTTTCTACTGCACTGTATTTGATTCTCTGACTGCAAAGTTTTTTGAAAATGTAATCCAAGAACAATTTTATCCTTATGTAGCTGCAGGAATGTAAACTTATCTGTGGGAACAGATATTTCCTTCCATTGAAATTTATTATAAAACATCCAGGAAACAACTGAATTGGCAGGATTGTTGGTGCAGCAGCATTTAGATTGAAGACAGAGCAGGGAAAGTGAGAAGCGACTTCTACTAACCATTTACCCTGGATGAGCTGCAGATCCACAGGCAGCTTTGATTAGAGTTTGACCATCAGTCTCATGTCTCACAAACCACTCTTATCCTTCAATACTCAAAATAAATGATAGAAACATCTTTGACTAAATATGTTGTTTCTCTTACTAAAGAGATAATATCTGACAAACAAAGTAAATTCACAGAATTTAAGCTGGCCACGGCTAGCTGGGTCTTTTTTTTTTTTTTCACATAAACAGAAGTCTGATGAGAAATAAATGCATACTTAAAAAACAGTAAAAGCATATAAAGTCTCTGCCTTATTATTCTCGATCTAATGCCTATTTTTAAATTGAAATATGGGCTTGGATTGGTCCATCAGCAACTAAATTGACAAAAATAATAGAAAGTTTTCAGACCTCACTCTTCTTCCTGCTTTAGAGTTGAAGCATAATTAAGATGCTAGAAGAAAAATAATAATTTCCATCATTCTGCAGTAGTCCCCCCCAAAAAAAAGTGAAGTAGTTAATGCAAACAGTAAGAGTTATAGCTTAATTCAGAAATGTAACATGCAAGTCATGTAAAAGCAGAAAAGTGAAGTATATTCATGATGAATAATACAACTTCGGAATTACTATACACCATCATTTTAAACTCACCTACAAAAAGAACATGATTTCACTCTCGTATATTCTCTATGGATTGAACATTTTACAGCATGAGTTGAGATGTGAGCGAGAACTGGAAGCTATTCACAAGAAAAGCATAAAATGAGGTGTTTATCCTTACAATCACTAGTAAACTACTATCTCAAAATTACATCCTAGGTTTACATTAATTTTGCCCGTTTATTGAACATATCACTAAGTTACGCTGCTTTCTCCTTTGAATCCCTTTCTCGAATAACTTGCACAGTAGAAAACATGATATGATATAATGTCAGTGATCCCAGAACTTAGCCCACACTAGACACGGACTTTTGTTTTCTGTGCTGAACACTAGGAGATAAGAGATGCAGAAGGATGGGAAAAAAGGAGAACAGACTGGAGAGCACAGGAGGGCGTGTTTAAGCTGTTGGTGCAACCTTTGTAACGTTTGAGCTTCCGTTCAGTCGACAATTCTGCTCATAGGCTAAAATGCAAAATTAAGGTTAAGTTACAGATCGGGAGATTTAATGGGGCAGTATGCAGAAAAGTTTCATATAGCTGACGCTGAAGGTTTGTAATTCCTCTTAGGAAAAACTGTGCCTGGAATGTATTTTATTGCTTGTAAATCTTCACTAAACTTACTGCACATTTTTTTTCATTAGTAACATGAACGTCAAGGGATTGATTTGTCAGGCAACTTTCCAGCCAGGACTTTCTTCTCCCCTGATCCCACCACCCCTGATGATGCAGTGAATAATGGGAGCAGAATCTCATCAACAGAAACGACCCTTGGGGAAAACGAGTAAGAAGCTGATTAAAAAGGAGAAGGAGCACTGACCCATGCAATGCAGCCTCCCTGGTTAAGAGAGCAGAGATGTCAGCTGGCTGGACGATGACAGAAACAAAACAGTATTTCAGATAAGACCACGTTATCATTAAAAATAGAAAATCAAATTCAGGACAGTAAGATTTGCAGAGAAAGCAACGCTTTTAAGGCCTGTCTTCCCCTGGCATACTTACTACCCCGGTTCAGTTCTACCACAAGGAAAAAAACAGAGAACAAAGTAGCCCCTTGGCTAATGGGTTAGCAAGCAATGGCTGTCCTGCAAAGAAAGTAGGCAGTACTTTTTTCTACCCATGCATCAGCCTCCAACTAGAAAGGCTATTAATCTCAGATTTAAGTCTCAAGACACATGATGCTATCTGACCTTGGAGGTAGGCCGTAAGTCTATGGTTAATGCACAAGTCCCTGCTGCCATCAGCTCAAACATTTACTTTTTTCAAAAATAAGCTAAAAATACACAGTAGGCAGACAGCCAGCATCTAACATTATTATTTTTTTCATAATGTTCTGGGATTTTTTTAATGCAAGCTTTCACAGAAAAATTTTAACAGATCCAGAAAGACACAAAAGTCTCTGCAATTAACACATTTCCAATCTGACATTGATGTCTAATACAGGTAAATACTTTTATGCAGGTTGCTAACCACAAGGCTTAACAGCCTTGAGCTTGTTTGATGCCCTAAAACATAACTTCCAGAAGTTTGCTGGTAGTCTTGCTTTGTTAATTTCTCAGTGATTTTTTGATTTATTATTATTGCAAGATAAGTTGTTAAGCCTCAGATGCTGAAGCAATTTTTCATAAAGTCATCCAATGCTGCTTCTTGCAAACTATATTTTTTATATCTTGTGTTCTAGCATCTGAGCTCACTGCTGTATTTTAACTGACCAGATTTTTGATCCTTGAAATATTCCCAAATCCTGAAATTAAATAGTTTGTCATTACAGAGTGTAATCATCTGTTTTCTTTGGTTTTGTTTGCTGTGGGGGAGGAAAGGGAAGAAAGAAGAGAGAATTCAAGTGTGTTTTCAGGTATGCTCTGACCACTGGTACCTGGGCATGCTCAAATGCCCTCCTAGAATGAACTAAAACTACTTCGACTAATTATTGGCTCCATCATTTACGTAATTTCATTACCCCTTGATTGTTTTCTTGGCCATACGTGTTATCAAATAAACACCAAGTCATATGTGATACTTTTAAGCTTAAAATTTAGGAAGTTGTCCAAAATACTATTCCGCTATTACTCTCCTCCAGATGATACACTCAAAACCAGATGACTACAATTAAGTGCACGTCATACAACACCTAACATGACAAAGTAACAAGTCAGAATATTTTCTGAGAAAATAATTAAGATGACACAAGAATCTCATTTAAATATTGTTTCCACACTATTATGTCAGTCTTGGTCTGTTTGACAATTTGTATCGCAAGTATAATTTAAGCCCCTCCTACCCTCCCAACACCAAGAAAAACAACTTCCATGGACTTTAGCAGCTGCTAGCTACTTCAGCTTCTAAGAGTATAAACATGTTATAGCACAGTTACCTAACCTAGCCCAGATGAGCTAACTTGTGTCCTGAAAGCACTGCAGAGGCATTACTGTGGTACATTAACGAAGGACCAGCTTGGCTATGTTGCAACCTTTAGTAATGAATGATGGAAGCCATCTCTCTGTCCTGTGTTTGCTTCCCACAGTTCATCATAATTATCTCAGCCTGATATAGATAAGCATTTAATCCAATTATCTCTCATCAGTCTTCTCCAACCTAAACCAGGAAAACATAGACATTTGTCTACCTTTCTCTCATTGGGGAAAAAACCCTCAGCATATTGAAAATACTTCCATCAACCTCTTTCTCCTTGTACTACGTTCCCAAGCTTGGTCACATACGCACTAAATAACGAGGGGTATCAGCACATTCTCTGCGATATCCATCGTGAGGGGATCACCGGGGTTTAAAAGCAGTTAACCTGCTTCCTCATCGTAAAATCAATCCAGTGTTAGTAACAGCTCATTACAATTCACTGGCAGCTTTTATATGTTATCAGGCACCTTCTTCATTCCTTGTGATGAGAATTTTGGAATGAAAGAGCACCTGTAAGAAATCTTTATGCTCCTTAGATTTACCCTAAAAAGCAAGTATCCCAGTGAACTTGGATGGATACTGAAACTCAAGAAGGGCCCCCACACAACATTCTTTTCATTCTATGGAGATGAAACAGGAAATATGTAAGTGGTAGCTCACTGAGCACCCACAAGCGTTTGTACACTGTGAAGATCGGTCTAAAGACACGTCTAGATTTACCATTTCTAAACTTAGCAATCTGATATTTTTCATGATGAACAACTAATTCCATAAAAAGCAACTCTGAAGTTACGTACATTTTTTTATATATACATACATACACACACACACATACATATGTATAATTTTTTTTAAAACTTTTTTTAAAAACGTATCAGTTTGCAGGCCTTCACACTTCCACTGCCAGGCTGAACAAGCATTTACCCTATAGTTAAGTTAGAATTTCAGTTAGTTATACAAGATATATGTATTTCTACAAGGTAAAGAAAAATGCATTTTAAACTTTAAAAATTAATCTACCTCCCATAGTTCTTTGTAAGTTTCACTGAAATAATATTTTATTCATACGATAATTTTTTCCAATATCAAACTATATTGCACAAAGAGATTTTTAGTTGTAACTATATGAAACTGATTAATAAGAAACTAGGATTAATCCAATTATCAATAATACCAGCCAAGGAACATCTTGGTCTTCTATTAATAAGCTTTAAGCATAACCAGGAGTAGAATTTAACAATCCTGATCCTATATGATCTCTTTTGGGCAAAAAGAGTATCGGGCATACAGGTGTGGCTAAACCATGCTTCCCCCTACCCCCAACTAGTTTATTCAGTCACAGCCAATGCTGTACCAGCTACTTCAATCCTGCAAAATTTTCAAGTAAACCAGGACTTACCAAGTAAGAATCACTGAGTGGTTCGGGTTGGAAGAGACCTTAAAGATCCTCTAGTTCCAACATCCCTGCCATGGGCAGGGAAACCTCCCACTAGACCAGGCCCCGTCCAAACTGGTCTTGAACACCTCCAGGCATGGGGCATCCACAGCTTCTCTGGGCAACCTGTTACAGTGTCTCATCACCCTCATAGTAAAGTATTTCTTCCTAATATCTAATCTAAATCTCCTCTTTTTCAGTTTAAAACCACTACCCCTTGTCCTACTGCTACACTCCCTGATAGCGTCCCTCCCCATCTCTCCTGTAGCCCCCCTTTAGGTACTGGAAGGCCGCTATAAGGTCTCCCCGGAACCTCCTCTTCTCCAGGCTCAACAACCCCAACTCTCTCAGCTGTCTTCATAGCAGAGGTGCTCCAGCCCACTCATCATCTTCCTGGGCCTCCTCCGGACCCATTCCAAGAGGTCCATGTCCTTCTTGTGCCGAGGACTCTAACGAAGCAGACATGACAGACCGAAGCACAATACCAGACATAGAGAGCTTACCTTCGCACACGGGGCAGCACTCCCCAGGGACTTTAACAGGATTCAGACAGCTCTGCCCGCAGGCTGTCGCAACACAGTGCGGATCTCCATTGATGCACTGGCAGAAAGTACAGTCATCCTCTCGCCAGCGGTCACCATGGGCTTGGATCTGACCATTGGCATAGCAGCCAGCAGGGTTATTTACTGGATAAACTGGGTCTGAAATGAGAGGAATTGCAAGTGAACAAGAAGTTTTTCTCTTCCTTTTTACACTTAAACTTCATATCCAAATAAAACTGCAATGTGCTATTTTACATTACCACAAAACAGTTAAGTGCAGCCACTATCAAATGTTAAAAGAACCACATTGTGGTATACAGTGATAAAATAAGATAGGTAACAACTTAAATATTTCAATATTGAAATTTACTGTTGAAAAGTTAAGTCAACGTATACTGAACTTTCATAAATTCAGAAATTTTTAACTCTTTCAACTCAAATTTTCTATGCAACAAGCGTATCTAGAACAAAAATACATCTACAAATGGCTGGGTTATGTTTTTTAGGAGGCTTAATTTTTTTGATTTTCTGATTTTGTTCTTCAAAACAAAAGAGATCTTAGATCTATTGATTCAATTTTTGTACCAGCCTAAGAAGTTCTGAGGGGAACTGAAAACACCTCCATGAACTGCTGGAATGACTCCTGTCAGCATTGCTCCACTGTTTTATAGATGCAACCTCTGGCATGTTTCCTGCTGGAACAAGGAGTCTGCCTTAAGCTACATCTCATCACAGTTTTGGAGATATACTAGTTTTCCTTGACAGATTATCTGGTTCAGTTTTCTATTTCATTTCAGTTGGAGCTTTTTCCCCCTAAAAGCTACAAGGCCCCTTTATCTGCTGGCAATTAAATTAAGACTCAGGTATTTAAGTAACAGAATTTCAGGGGATGTACTTTACATAAGATTTCTCCTCATGTTTCATGCAAATAAATAATGTGGCTCTGTAAACGTTAATTCATGACTTGAAATAAAAGCAGCTTTTACCCTTGAGAAAGAACAAGTTTTAATCCTAAGAGATGTGATAAACGACACTAATATTAATAGTAAAAATATATGCATTACATGAATGCATGCAACTTATCATGGTGACTAATGAAAAAATAACTGTTAGACTCAAAAATTAAATATCTGAGAATGTGCAGTAATTACATCAAGTTTTCAAAGCAAGGAATAATACAAATTCATATTAAAGCAAATTCAATATATTAAAAATACTAAATACAACTAAAAGCATCGTTTTTAGCAGGCATCAGATAGCAGACATCATAAGCACAAGTCATTTACCGATTAATCAATTTTCAGAAAGTGTTAGGTTGAAGTATTTGGGAGAAAAGAGATGTCCTATTGAAAGGGAAAGAAAAAAAAAAAGGCTCACTGAAACTTGGAGAATATTTCTCTAAAGTTTCATCAACCCCCTTTGGAAGGAAGGCAATCGATGTTAAGTGAAGGTAAAGCCAGTAGCCGTGCTAATAGCTGTTTGTCTTATTTTAAGACATTTTACCATTTTATGACAGCATCAAACTCCGAACGCTTGGAGCGAAACTGTACACTTCCTTCTACCTCTACTTGGCATTCACTCCCATCCTGAATTCTAGTGATAGTCCCGGTTTGAGAAAAATGGGTTAAGTCAACATAAAAAACAGGTGTTTGGGAAAATAAGACATTTAAAAATTAAGACGTTTCCCAATCTCTTAACTTTGCACCTCTTATGTTTTAGGATTACATTCCATCTGTAATTAACCATTTTGACCTAGCTAAAAATTAAATCATATACAAAGCAATGAAGTGAATTTTATCATTCAACTCATGTATGGGATTCTGATTGACACAGGAATATAGAGAAAGCACAGAAAAGCCATACAAGACTCGTGTTATTTGCAATAGTCTTTCATGTGAGTCAAAGCACAAAGTTCCCTTAAAAGGTCAGTAGTATTTAAAGCTACAAATTGAGCCCAGCAAATTATGTTTCCTGATGCTGAGGAATCCTACAGGACTTTGAGAAAGAATTCCTCCTGGAGCTAAGGGAAGAAGGGCTTGTGCCTGTACTACACAATACACAGAAAATTCACCATTTGCCATTTTAAAATTATTGCAAAAAAGAAAGCACTATATTTCTTTATATTTCTAGCATCAAGAAAACATGAGCAGGAAAAAAATAACCACCTTGAAAACCAGCCATAAAATAATCAAAGAGAAAGAGAACAGATCAAAAGAAATGCTACCTCTTCAACTAGAAAAGCACGAAAAGACAGTCTGTTAACTATATATTCTGCCCATTTAAAAGACTTACTTTGTCAATTTAGGTGTCACTTAACATAACCCAAGTTATTTAGAAAAGCATCAAAGCTTTCTTTTTCCTTTTTAAATGTTTAAAGGAACCAGGAAAATAAACAACATATATCTTGCTATCCAATCATTCAGAAGTGAGAAATCAGACTTTCTTGATCATAGAGCCATAGAATAGTTTGGGTTGGAAGGGACCTTTAAAGGTCATCTAAGTCCAACCCCCCTGCAATGAGCAGGGACATCTTCAGCTAGATCGGGTTGCTCAGAGCCCCATCCAACCTGACCTTGGATGTTTCCAGGGAGGGGGCTCCTACCACCTCTCTTGGCAACCCGTGCCAGTGTTTCACCACCCCCATTGTAAAAAATTTCTTCCTTATGTCTACTCTAACTTTACTCTCTCTTAGTTTAAAACCATTGCCCCTTGTCCTATCACATCAGGCCCTGCTAAAAAGTTTGTCCCCATCTTTCTTACAAGCCCCCTTTAAGTACCAAAAGGCCACAATAAGGTCTCCCCAGAGCCTTCTCTTCTCCAGCCTGAACAACCCCAACTCTCTCAGCCTGACCTCACAGCAGAGGTGCTTCAGCCCTCTGATCATCTTTGTGGCCTCCTCTGGACCCAATCCAACAGGTCCATGTCTTTTCTGTACTGAGTGCTCCAGAGCTGGACACAGTGCTCCAGGTGGGGTCTCAAGAGCAGAGTAAAGGGAGAGAATCACTTCCCTCGACCTGCTTGCATGATTTAGTGCTACAAACCCTATCAGAAAAGCATGCAACAGAAAACAAGCCAATCAAACAGTGCCAGATGATTTGTTAAAGGAGCCTGTAATTTGGTATCTCAGTCAGCTGAGCAGCAATTAAATCACAGCCATTACTTGGAAAAAAACCCAAAAAGACTGCACTCAATTACAAGTCATTATCCATTATATTATAGCTACTAAGGAGCTGTCTTAAGAAGAAATTTCGATTGCAGGCCTAATACACACCAACTCATGAAGCTCAAAGTGAAATGTTAACACGTTTTCTTGATAGTCTGATTCAAAGGTTGCAAAACCAGAAAATTAATCTTTTAACACTGTGTGATGATATGGCAGAAAAATGTATTGATAAATCATAACATAGGTATTTAAATCACCAAAGAGGATGAAGGACATACCTAGAACTGTTAGTCCAATATAGAAAATCAGCGTCCACATGACATAGTTGATCTAGAGAGCCCAGCTAAAGCAGATATATAGATACACTGTCTATGTATCTATATACATTGTCATAATGATTTCATAATGCCAAATCTCAGAACACTTACATATGTGAAAAGCTGTAATTATAGAAAAACCCAACGGATTTCACATATTATATAAAGTCAACAGCTCATACAACAATTTATTCAGGAGTGCATCTGCACTTTCTCAGGAAGGTTTTCACCACATCAGACATGTTTTCTATAAACTTTTTCAGTCTGTCATTAAATGACAGTATAGCACTGAATCTTTTTTTTGTTTTTTTGTTTCCCCGACAGCTTGAAGGCTCTTAAATGTATAGGCACAACTGTACTAGGAAAGATCAGAAAGTCCAGCCTCCTGTCTCCAACTATATTCAATAGTGAATGCCTAGACCAGATCTTAAACTCATGCCAAACACAGACTGGTATCTCTTCAGAATACTTAAGCCTACACCATTTGTATTTCAACTTCTCTACATGTGAACACCAGGTATCAACCTATCTGATATGAACTGATACACTAAAATATATAAAAATACAAATACTTTTTAAAGAATGACTTCCTAGTTCCTACCTTACTGATATTTCATTATCCAGATTTTGGTTTTTTACATCTCTGAAGAAGCTTTCAATAGTTTGTAACAAAAGAAGCTGCCAAAACATTATTTTTCTCTAGATCCCATGCTGATTGAGAAGGTCCAACTCTTACAGCTGCCTCTTTTAGACTCATTTTTACAAGGTTTTTACTTTCATAATTCTCTGTTTGGAATGAAGCACAACTATAGCGGATCTTTCGGCTTATTTGCTCTTGCAAGGAACTACAGGAATAGTGAAACTAAGTACACTATAAAGTGTCTGAAAGTAGCAGTAATAATTAGGTTCCTCTCCTCTTAGGGGAGTTAAGATTTCCAGCTTATTTTGCTTATGGAGAAGTCATTCCTAAGTTCACAGGTAAATACAGGGACCAGGAGGGCTTCACAGGCCACGGCCTATTTTGTGGCCATAAACTGAGCCCTACTGGGGCAAGACCCAAGCATAGAGCAGCAGCCCCATCACCCTCCACTGAAATCCTGGAAGTATTCTGGCAGAAGTTGCATAAAATATTTTCTAGTGTAAGCAAGAGGGTCAATGTGAAATTTACCAATGAACCCTTCTTAGGAGAGCTGCAGGCTTAGCAAGCAGAGGAGAAGGCTGTCAACAGGGCAAAAGAGAAGAGAAAAACACTGAAGTCTGCCTCATTTCTTTGCTATAATTGTAGAGAAGAGACGTACGCATTGCTCTAGCTGAACAGAACAAGACTGGAAGGGAAATGTGTCTTAGGGCCATCACTGCTGCTTTGGAGAAGCCTGTCTGAATACCTGATGCAGAAATTAGGAACAGCTTCGTGTGGCCTTTGGGAAGGAGACCCCCAAAAAGTACTGCACACTTGACCATGTCTAAGGAAGTTCTGGTGCAGAAAGGAAAGGAAACCCAAACAGCTCTATATGAAAAGGGCAGAGTGTCAACATCAGAGAAGCACTGCAAAGAACAAGATAGCGCACTCAGAGCAAAAATGTAGAAATAAACCGAATTAAAGAGGAATCTGTAAACTTCAGAAGAAAAAAAAAAAAACAGCACTTGTTTGCTCACTTGCATTGACAAGGCAAATAAAAGAGCTATGGAATTTATAAGCAAACAGGATTAAAAAGATACTGTACCTTCACACACTGGGCAGCACTCTCCTTCTGGCACGTAGTACCTGTCACAGTGTAGCTCACCACATTGGGCAGAGAAACAAATAGAGACTCCACCTTGGCATCGACAAAAACGACAAGCATCCATTCGAAACATGTCTCCATCGTAATATTCCATGCTGTTAAATATGCAAGTTGGCTTCACTTCTGAAAGAAGGAGAAAAAAAATTAATTGATAATGTATTTTATAGATACTGATAAACTCATGTTGCTACTGACAAAAACAGATATAAAAGAGACAGTTGATTTTTCTTTCATTTTTTAAACTTGAATACAATTTTTGTTTTAGAACACGGTATATTTTATTGTCTTTCAACAACGGAAAAAATAAAATGCTATTCAAAATTACTTTCAGAGCAATTATTTACAATTGAAAGTCTCCATTTTAAAAATTAAAATACTAAAGAATAAGGCATTGGTATGTCTTTATAGGTGTTAAATATTTCTCATTCTGCATGAGCCAGAAGCTACTTGAAATTTCATCAAATGAAGAAACAGATTTTTCTATTTTAAGATGACAGTTTCTGATGTCTCTTAAGTGTAATCTTCCTTTCTGCAGGACTCTATACAGGTGGATAAATTGCACCAAAGCTGTCCAATCCATAGCGATATGTTAAAAATAACCCCAAACAAACATATTTTGTGACTGCATGATCTGCTATGCAGAATTGAATACTTCTCAATTCAAGCAACCTGGAGGTATACTAGTCAGCTCACATCTACACCCCCCTCCTCCCCTGCCCCTGCACGCACCCCCCCCC
>VXBH01000008.1:406346-447532 GCA_013400035.1 Rynchops niger
CCTTAGGGCTTTTGACCTTGCAGTTACCCCACACATAGCAACTTTTCCTCCACCTCCACCACCTACTGCCAGCGGAGCGTATTCTATTCAGACAGCCTAACTAGCACACACAGAACACCCACCCCAATTCTCTTACTTTTGGGGGCTAAAAACTTTTTATCTGAGTTACTCCTGACAACGATACAGGTTTTCTTTAAAAATCTAGAGCATTTCAGGGACTCTAGTATTTCTTTTCCCAATTGCTTATATTGAACTCCAGCCTTGAGTCATTTAATATGATTGTAAAGCGTTAGAGCTGAAACTTGGAAGTATCCTGAGCAATGTTTGATTTTTATACGTCTGTTCCGTCTTCAAGGCATAATGTAGAAAGCAGCATAAAAAAAAAAAAAAAAAAAAAAGAGAAAGAGGAGGAAATACCACTGTGTCCGGGAAAACAGCTATGACCTCATTAGAAAGCAATTCACATAAACAAACACTTGAGAAATATTTCAAGTTTATGTAGCTCAAGCTGTTAGTTTAAAAACCTCCTCAAAAAGGAAAAAATGCCAACACAATTCTAAAGGCCTTTAATCCATTTGCTTCTGACTTTACTGCTTTGATTGCAGCTTTCCAGATTTTTACTGATTTTTTTTTCTCCCCCTCAAACAGTAGATCTGAATTCCTGCCTAGTTAGAAGTAGAAACATCATCTTCCATGAATTATCATTCCTTTTCAAAATGTCCAAACAAGACCAAGAAAGTAACTGTAAATCCTGAAAGGAGGTGGTATGTTTTATTCCTACAATGAGAACAGCCATAGAATTTCACTGTACGTGTATTTTTACCATCCAGATTTATGGGAGTGTATACATTCATACTAAACTATTGACATAAGCCTATACATTGAGCTATGAGACAAGGGTTACTTTTGTTAGAATCATATGTAAGACTGCAGTCTTAAGACTCAGTCAAGCCAAAACAAGCGCTAAACAAAGAACTCTAGCTTTAGACCCTCATAAAGTGGAAGCCTAATGAAAGACTGAGCACCACACCATGGAACTGTAACGATGCATTTCTTCCACCACCATATGCTGGAAGATTCTAGATTCTCTAAGTTCTCTCTCTCTTTTTTTTTTTTTTTAAAGTGCTAATTTTATTGCCTTACTGATCTACGTTATGGCAGCCATAAAGGAGTCAAAGAACATAAAGCTAATATTAAATAAATGCATCTTTGCCTAAAGGCCGGTAACCATGAATTAATTACTCTACCAATGAGGAGAATACTATAGGTACAATTCTCCAAGTACCAAAGCTTCTTTGCATGACAAAGTAATTTAAATAAACTGAACTTCATAGGACAAAGCACTCAAAAACATCCAAAACCCCAAATGCCTTTTCTGATGTAGACCACCACAACAAAACAGTGGGCATGAGACAGACACTCAGGCCGTGGATTCAGGAGTCTGTGTCTGCCAGCCATCAGATATCCCAGTAATACACGATTGATCCAGACCTGGCACAGACAGACATACATCTGCCCGTCTGTGAAACGAGCCAGGACAGAGCAGACGGCACCCAGAACAATACCGAGTTTATAGCAGCTGTGGAAGGCCAGGTCACATCTCTGCTCCTATATAATCTAATGCGTGACTAAGAGACTGGACTTGATTTGGCATTAACGTTCCTGCCAAAGAGTTAAATGCTCTGACACAAGTTTAGCTCTACAGATCTCACAGCCACAGCCTTTTTGTTCTGGAAGCGAGAGCCCTAGAAGTCAGCGCTGCAGCGAGCCACACAGCCTTACGCTAGACAGACACAAACCACGATTATTTCTCAAGACCTTATCTCCAATCTGAACTGACAACAGACACAATCCGTTTTATCAAATCAGTCTTCCAAGGTATTTTACCTTACACTTTTAAATCTAATAAAATAGAGTTCTATTGGTTGAACTAGCCCAAAATAAAACGTCTGTTACTGAGATTTCTGTAGTTTCCCAATACTTGTGGTTTTCTTTGATTAGAGTGACAAAACAGCTCAGAAAAACATGCACGTTTGGCACTCCATCCCTTGTGAGGCAGCAATTCTGCACACAGTTATGTCAAGCGCATGAGATGCTTCAGGCATCAGCTGTCTGTAGGCAAGTTTGGGCAATTTCTTTTGTAGTATCAGAAATTCCACTCCTTCTGAAGCGGAAGCAAGATTCAAAACAATTTTCTGTTGTTTAAAAGGATTAAAAGGTTTGTGATTCCAGCACTTTGGATGTTCCTTCAGCATACAGAAATATTTGTACCAGACTCTGGAAGGAACTGCAGCAAGCGCTGTGAACTTTCAATTAAATGAAAGGGAAGGAAACTGATAAACTTGAATCTTGAGTCTGTACAAACAAAATACTGAAAAGCTTTCCGTTTTCCAAAAGCTGCACTGATAGGGAGTTGAAAAAAAGAGAAGGATACATTTCATTGGAATTAGCCCATAACAATGTTAAAAGACAACATGCTGTATGCTTTTGTTTCCTTGCAAATGTATAAAAACAAGCTAGGTAGGAAAAAAAATAAAATTTGTGTTCTTATTCAGGTTGTACTGCTTAGTGCAGTGTATTCTCTATTAACATAATTCCAGAACAATTCTGAAAGTCCTTTGGTCCTGCATCTTCTGAAAAGGTCATCCAGAAACAGAGAAATCAGAATGAAAATAAACTTGCAACTATTATTCGTAAATCAATGCAATTATTCATGCATGTGTTTATACATTTATTTATATGTATTTGCACAGCTTAAAGGAAAGAAACATTACTTTGTGGCACCTGCAGTCTGTAAAAGACATTAAAAGATACGTAGGATGCTGAGGAAAGTCAAACTCAGCAATTCATCTTTAAAACAAAATGGAAACAATCAAATTTTTTTATTAAGGTTTCTAGCAGAGAAAGTCCATATCATCACATTAGAAACCAGTTTTATATCCAGCTGCCACAACCCGTATACAGTGCTGACTTCCCACAACAGTCCCAACATCTTCTGTCCACCTCAGCAGCAGGTCCCATTCCAGTAATCTTTAGGCAGCTTCAGAAGACTGCTCTTGTGTAGGTTGATATATATATATATATATATATATATCTTTTTTACACGCAGTAGACAGGACTGTGAGGTGTTCCCCATAGAGGCAGAAGACTCATTTCCAAGTCACCGTATTGGGTGGAGGCTGCATCATGGAAAAGAGCAGGGAAAGAACCCCCAATAGAATCAGGTCTACCTGATACATCCCTGGCTTAATCTTTTCTTTAAAACCACCATATATATGGATATATGACATACCATCAGTTCCACAGAATCTGTCTAGCATCTTGCTTTTCATTAACTGATATGAAAGAAAGAAGTGAGCTAGACTTTGTCCTTATGTTATTTAAAACTCAGTCTCTACCACTCATTGATCAACCCTGCCACTCGTAGTGAGCCACTCCAAAAGCTTTGAGTTTGGTTTCACATCCAGCTGTGGTCCTGACAATTGCTACCCCTCCTCCTTTATGTATTTACATTTTATTTATTTCTATTTTACTTATAGGAATTTTGGGCTGACTGGCCTTCAGTTTTCTGCATTTTCCTTTTCCTTCCTGTTTTAAATGTAACCAGTAATGACTTGTATAGTTTCAGATACGTTTCCCAATTTGAGGATCTAAAACATTTGACTTGGTTTGGCAGACTGACCTGTTTTTTCACTGTACCAGACCAAATTCTCACGGTGCTGTTGCTGTTGATTAGCCACGATTTTCAAATACTGTTCAAACATTTTGACTGAAAGGAAAACCAAGCAAACCCAGAAAACCAAACCCCAACCCCACAACCATAAATCTCTCTACCTTTTTGGCATCAGATTACCTTCCTTCAACATTAATCTTCCTTTTATTATGTATCAAACAGTTTGTTATCTTTTGCTGCTCGCAAGCTGCATTTTGCATCTTGTTACTTATAAGCAGGTGTCTATTTAAAGTCCACCACAAAATTCTGTGGTTTTGGATGCCCAGAGAGAAATATGCAGTAATGTGTAATTAGGATCAGGACTATGTTCAATTCTCTGCTCTGGGACAGATTCTGTTACCTTGGGCAAATCCTTATTTCTTAAGAGCATACGGAAAATAAGTTTAATGAAAGTACAATATAAATCCTGTCAGGATTACTGCAACAAATAATGGGAACTCCATACTAATTAGGCAGTGTCTGTGGTGGGGTGTTTCATTTGGACTCCATTCTTCTTTCTTTAGCGAAGATTTTCCCCATCAAATCCCTTTAGTACTCACTGATGCTCCCTTTAGAAACAGGTGATTCTTTTTTTCACTTCAGAAATCCTGGTATCACCTTTATCCTTTTCCACACCATGAGCTTAATAATGGAACCGCAATTGCTGTGAGGAGTAAGTGCATCAATAGGTGACACACGAAGAGGGATTTTAGTCTCTCCTACAATGCAGTACCACCGCACAGAGACGCAAGCGTGAAAAACGCCAGGAGGCACAGAGAAAAGAGAAATGCCTCTTTTATGTCAGTGGTATCTTCTCAAATGAGGCAAAAAAAAAAATAAATACAGAAGCAGTTACACACCACAGGTTATGTGTCATGTCAAGTGAATGAGCTTCTTGATTTAGGAGATCACTTATAGACCACCATGTGATCATCAGTACAGCCTGAAACAGCACTATAGAAAGGATCACAGTCTTAAGTCCCAGGGGAAGTTGTCATCCTTTCTCTCTGTATCAAATCCAGTTATTTTCATGCGTGCATCAGGCGGTCCCATTTTCAATGCACAGGGCAATGAAAGCCCACACCTCACCTCTGGGGAAAAGGGATGTGAAGTGGGGCTCCAGAGCCACTCCTGGCAAGGCTGGAGGCTCAAATCACAGCTCATACGTGGCTGTGGCAGCAAGCAGCCTGGTCCCCTCGATCTTGGACCATATGGGCACACTCACTAGGACCACTCTCACACATGCCATTTACCATTTTTCATAAAGCAATCAGAGACCCTTTTGAAGTAGCAATTACATTCAAGTAAACTTACTGAGAAGTGGAAACTCTGTCTGACAGAAGGAAGCAGCTGCAGGATGCCTGGTAATTGCTCTCTCAAATTTCTAAGGCCCAGCCTGTATGTGCTTTAGCACAACTCACATTCAAGAGACCCATGCATCAATACCTCATTAGAAAACAGGCAAGTTTGGATACCCTCCTGTTTCCAAACACTTCCATTCTTGCTGCACGTGCAGCTTTCAGTCTCTTTAGATTCACTTGTTGATGCTTGTAATTTCATGCTGAATCAATTTTTTTTTTCCTTACAAGCTCTCCCATGAGAAAAGGCAGCACACCAGGATTAGCAGACAAAAATCCTGGTGAGTAATGCATTTTTGGGTGGATCAGAAGAAGCCTTGAATTAACTTCTGAGAAGTGCAGGATTTTGGGAATCTCTTGCTCAATTTTCCCCAAATTTGTATCGTATACTATCTAGTATTCTCTAGATGGAAATCAGATTTCAGATAAGTGCAAGTAGGGAAAGTTCACAGCAGTTGGAATAATGTACCTTTAAAACAAAGGAACACACACTCTCACTGAAAGGCGCACTCTGTTACAATGCACTGGAACCACACAATAGGCAAAACCTTGTTTTCATATATTAAGATGAAGTTATTTGCTATAGATTTCCCATGTTACCTTATTTTCTCTGTATCTACCTCACACATTTCAGGAACAAGCACATTTAACTATGGATGTAGCTCTTACCTGAAAACTTCACTACTGAACACCACTATACTAATCTCTGAATTCCCATATGCAACAAGTAGTGTTACAGAATGATTTTATTTACAAAGATGCCTTCCTTCAAAATGAAGGAATCAATATGGGCCTTAAAATTGATATTTTGAATTGACTGACCTTTGGGACAAGAACCACAATCTAACAACAGTAATACTTGTGCATTAATTGTATTGATGAATTCTTTGAACCACAGCAGTGTTTTAAAAAGCACAATTTTATGTCTCCAGTTAGTATAGCAGTTTTATGCAAAATACTCTGACCTCTGCATAGATTCATGGTGATTAAAAAGTCACACAGAACTATTAGGAGCATCAGCTCTCTAATATTTTTTTTTCTTTGTCACTAATGAGAAAGTTGTTCTCAGTGCTTTCTAAATAATTTTCTGTAAAAAATGAAATATTCAAAAAGAAGCTTAACCTACACAATGAGTGAACAGCCACAGGCAGCAGGTACATAACAACAAACTCCAATTAAATTGAAGTGTCAGGATGTAAATGTTATTTTAGTCATAAATAATTTTTAGATAATTATGTAACAAACTACGAGAAGCAGATTACACACGATGGAAACCTTAAGGACACACACAATACAAATCTGAAGCATGAAAAGAACGATTAGTGTTTTGACTTACTGCTGTATTTATAATCAAACAGGAACACCACCACCACTGTCTCCAAAGAGTAACTACTGCAGAAATTTCTCTCACCACAGATTAATACGCTTTTCTAAAATAGATTAACCAAAAGCTAGCTTGAGACAGTGTGTACTGGTAACAAAGATAACCACACAAAATCTACAGATATATCATAGGGCTTCTAAACCAGTTTTACATTAAATCCAGGAAAAACGCTTGTGAAAAAAATGACTGATCTGTCCCCAAAATGCTGACAAACAGTAAAGAGAACATACTACAAAGTCTCTACACGACACGTTTGCTGCCCTTATTCACTAACTACCCCCTCAACGTTGGCCAATGCCGTTCTGCAACCAGAGCAGATCTCTTTCCTACACAGCAAAGGCGGCCGCCCCATACTCCCTCCGAACACGCAACTGCATCTATCACACTAGCACATACTTGCAATAAATACGGCAGAAGGCTGGCCTGCTTTAACGCTCTGCACATCATTAGTGTCACCTAAATAGAGAATTTAGTTACCCCACAATACACACACCTGACTTTTTGCAGTCTACATACATTTACTTATAATGGATGCCTTTATTTTAAGGTAACTCAGAGTATTAGTATTATTCCTGACTGCTTTTTTTTTCTCCACGACCCACCACCCTGAATTATTTCATTTTAATATTAAATAGATGTTGTAACAGCAGGAAAACTATACTAATGTGACTGTGCCCATGTCCTTTTTATCCCGTCCTCTTGCCTGTTCTCAGAGATCTTCAAACACAGAAGCAACTAATGGAACTCATTGGTAACACTGATTACACAACTTCCCCACTTACCATCTCCAAAGCCATTAACTTGCATTTGATTAAAACACACTCTTTAAAAAGGCATCTAATCCTAATTGGAAAGGATAAGGATAAGAAATTCAGCATCTTCCTGGCAGTTTGTGCCAACAGCTAACCACCCTCACTACTGAGAACAGCATGTCCTAGATCTTACAGATTTGGCTCTTGTTACTCTAACGGCAATTTTTTTTAATGAAGCAATGAAATTGATCAAAGCCTATCACTGTAAGATATTTCCTCCATCTGTCACTGATATCTACTATATCTTTTCTGCACTTGTCAGTATTTCAAGACCCTTCTAAAAACCAGACCTGGATATTTTATTCAACTATCAGTCTCATGAACAACACGCACCCTTCCTCTTAATTTTAAACTGACAGAAATAATGGTAGGGATTATATATGTAAAAAAAAGTAAATATACGTTCTTTTTTTACCAGTTTGTCATTGCACTAGACATTTATCTAACAAGTTCTTGGCAGAATCAGTTTTCTAGGAATTTAGAGCCCCATAACCATCCTAAAATGCAAATCCAAAATGTGAAGCAATGCAGACTAAGTTCCATGACTATTCTGTTCTCTTTGCAAAGCTCACAGCTTCTTGATGAAATTTTTCACAATCTTCAGACTTATAACTTCTTCCTCTTTCCAAAGCAAAACATCATTAATAATTGCACATGGAAGTTTCTCACTTCTAAATATACTTAAAGCACTTTTCAAGTCACATCATAGAATCATAGGGCTGGAAGGGACCTCTGAAGATCATGTAGTCCAATCCCCCTGCCAGAGCAGGGTCACCTTAGAGCAGGTTACACAGGAATGTGTCCAGGTGGGTTTTGAATGTCTCCAGAAATGGAGACTCCACCACCTCTCTGGGCAGCCTGTTCCAGTGCTCTGCCACCCTCAAAGTAAAGACGTTCCTCCTCATGTTTAGGTGGAACTTCCTATGCTCAAGTTTGTGCCCATTACCTCTTGTCCTGTCCCTGGGCACCACTGAAAAGAGCCTGGCCCCATCCTCCTGACACCCACCCTTTAAGTATTTATNTTTTTTAAAATCTGGTTGTAGTATTAAGTAGCATAAAGACAAATGTCCTTGTTAAAAAAAAAAAAAAAAAACAACATACAAGTATTTAATTTTTCTGACCGGTTTCTCCTTTTTTTTTTTTTCCCAAAGAAGAACTCAAAAAAATAATTTTCAGACTTGCCTGTAGTATTTTAATACTGATGTTTTACAGACATGAACAAGGAAAAATTATCTCACCCTACAAACCTTGATTTCCCTCCAACCTGGCCTTTCTGCTTCCCTCTCTGTCAGCTTCCCTTCAAAAACTCCTATTTTTCTTCCAATTTACTCTGCCTTCATAGGCTACTAAGGTGCACATTAGGAATGGGAAAGCCTGACAGGAAAAAAAAAAAAAATTCCTGACCCAAAGGCAGGTTGAACCTTTGGAGCGAGTTACAGTCAGCAATAAGGCAATGATACACACGCCAACAGTGCTAAGACAGCCCAAATTCGCTGTTAAGTATGAAAAATGAATATAACTCCTCCTTGGAAATAGGAGGAGTATGAAAATGATCAAGGACAATTTAATGACAAGTGAGCAATTTAAATGGCTCCAACGATTATACTCCCAACGATTTTGATGGCGGTACCCACAAATAACTTGCGGACTGAAGAGAAACAGGAATGTCGGCAAGGTGGTTTGTACCTTTGAGACTGTTCCACACCAGCAAAGACACTGTATCAGAAATTGCCTTTGTATTTCTTGCTCAAAGTAGTAAATAAATACCGAATCAAACATTGCATTGAGGTGTGCCACATAGTTAAATCAAATTCAGAAATGATACTTTAACAGAATGACGTGAGTATGAAACAAAGGAAGATGAATATCACTTTAGTATAACAGGCAGTATATAAAGAAATGTTCGGTAATTTGCATTTAATTCTACAGCATTTTCAATCTTGAAATCTCTTCAGTCTTTCAATAGTGAAAGAATTAATCTGAAATACGAAGGATCTGTGATTCTTCCTGATACAAATTCTTTTATTCATTTTTATACATAATGTCCCATTATATGCTCTAAGTATTATTTTTGAGTATTTTAAACGCTACCACATGTAAATATCACAAACATTCTCCCGGGGGCATGCCTGTCTCTCTATGTATGTTTATGTGAAGAATGTAAAATAAAAGCTGTTTCAAACATATGATGCATGCACCACTAAACAAGATCAAATATTGCTGAATAAATATTAATTAGTAAATACTGCACCAACATATAACTTTTTACGCTCAGAAATTATCTAAGCGTGCAAACCTTCAAGAGTATTTTACCCCTTTTAGTCAAATATCTCTCTTCCCAACTCACCCTATATAGCATATGTGCTATTCCATATATATATAGCATAGAGCAATCTTGAGATATAGTCACTTGCATAACACATTGAAGGTTTTTAAACATTTTCTAAACATTTACATCAGGAGAAAGAGAATGCGAATCAGTCTCTTCTTACACTGACTTAAAATTTCCAAAGGTTGTACATTCCTGTTAAAAATTACTTTGCAAATGCTTCTTAAAGCGAACCCCGTAGTCTAACCAGCGTGCTTGTGTTTACAGTACTGCAACAAGCAGTTGCAGTGCTAAGCAAAAACGTCACTTCTAAAAGGACTCCCGTGTTTGCTACTGGCAAAGGAGTACCTGCAACACAGCGAGGGAGTCTTGCTAAAACTATAATTCCATGGGTCACGGGAAAAGTGCTTTAGAAATTAAAGAAACGTGACAGCTTACAAATGACAGTTTCCCACTGAAGTATGTTCAGTAGAACTTCCAGTTCCCTCTTACTGAAAGAACCTCAAGAAAATTATTTCTCTTAGATCTTCACAACATGGTAAAAACAACCAGATGCCCTGCATCTCCCACAGACAGATAAAATCCTCCTCTCCGGGTGCAAGAGAAATCATGACGTACCATTGACACATTCAAAGACATCACAGCACTTGCCAGGTGTTCCATCTCCACGCGAGACTATCTGGGGAACGGAGCCTGCCTCGCACATGGGGAAACCACATAAACCAGAGAGACACTCGCATCTGAAACCAAAGAACAGTAAGGAAAACCCCATAAATAAATGAAGCCATGTATAATGGAAAGAATAAGCAAGAGGAAAACGGAAAGCTAGTGCACAAGATCCAGTATTAGCATATTCATATCTTAGAATCATCTTTTATTAACCCAACAACCAAGACAGCTTATAAACCTGAAATTGTTTGTTCTTTTTTTGTGCTTAAAAAACAAGAAGTTTGGTTCTCATCTGCCACGCATGTCTGCTTAATTGCCCCAAAGCCATTTCATCTCAGCCCAGCATGCAGCGAATGAGGAAGAGCCCCCTCTCAGACAGGTCTTTAACATCTCCCCCTTTAACCTCATCAGTATCTATATAACACTGTTACATTCTCCGCCATAAGGTATTACTCAAAAGTAAGTTTGCAAGAAGGACTACAAGTAAAGTCACAGAATCCCACAGAACTTTTATTGTACTATCTGAAAGGGATTCTTAAAATATTAGCCGTGTATTACTATAAATGGATAAATAAGTACTTGAAAAAGCAGTATTAATTACATCACGTTTCATAAATAATGTTAAATACGTCAAGATAAAATGAAGCAATTTATGTGCACATACATACTACAGTATAGTGACAGTTTTAAAACAGGCATTTCAAGGAATTTTTTTTATAATATTATGTTTATCATAACAGTAAAGGATAATGAACTACACCAAGAAAAAAGTTAGAGAACAGAAACCAACGTTTTATTTAGCATACCTTTGTTTTTGACATTTTCTTCTCAACTTATTCATAAACACACACAAAAAAAAGAGGGAATCTAAATATTTTCTTTACTGTATGCCCCTTGCCTTCAGAGATGTACAAAGAATGAAAGCACTATGGCTTCTACTAGATGGGATCAAAAAAACTCAGGATTTGGGATAGCAGCTTCCCTTTAAGATGACTCTAAGTAATCTTACAGAATTCTGTACTAATATCTTACTTTTTGCTTCCCCAATAAAAGTAAGATACTTATTCGGGGTGGGTTTGAGTGGGGGGCAGAGGATGGACAGGCACAGCACAGATAGGACAACTGTCAGGTTCAAGGAATATATATCTTAACCCATCTAGCAGACTTTGCTTTAGAAGATGCTTTTCTCTTGTGAGAAGAATGAAACACAGAAAAAAGTGCCTACATTTACTAAGGAAGGAAGAAAAAAAAGTATTTTAAAACATACATAACAAAAAAAAGCACAGATATAATCTGAAAGTAGTATTAAAAGCCTACATAAAAATACTGAGTCTCACTTCATCCACCCTATATTCAACATCCAGATAACCTCTCGGAAAATAGGTAGATCAAGCTTCCTGGAAATTCACGTTTTTCACGGAGAATGGCACACGTGATGGAAATACAGTTGTGGACCCTGATTTTCCAAGTCTCATCCTCTGATCTTCCAAATCTCCAACTCTCAACTTCCAAGCTGAAGTTACCACTCTTAGCTTTGCAGACATGCCTGTATCTTCTCTATTCTTTGCCTCCCATTTATTATCACTGATGATTTAAGTTGCAGGAAAATATTAAATTATTAGATTAATAACTTGTAATTTTCCCCTCTCATTTTTTTCCCAGTTAACAGTTTTAAATAAAAAAATACAAAAAAACCCCCACCAAACAAACCACAAAACCAAGCAACAAAAAAATATGAATCACCAGATTAAATAATCTACGATAAAACAATCTTCCAGAAAAAGGGCTGAAAAAGATGTTTAAAAGACTGGTGGAAGCCAATGTTCCTTTCTGCAGAAGACACTCCCTCCCATTCAGAGTAATCAAAGCTTCACATATTCATTCACAGTGCAAGCAAACAAAACCCCACCCTCCAAAATTTTATAAATTAACTTCCCATTTGTTTAAAAAAATCCATGTATAGGAGAACGTCAAAGTAGGAAATGGTCTCAGATGGACTTTTAAACAGTCTGCATTCTTTTCAGCCAGCTCTGCTAGGAAAATCTTTGACCATCATCCAGGCTATTAGCATGGAAAACATTGTTTTGGAGACAGAAGTCTTTTAGGAAGAAACCCAAGGAATTCTGGTAGCTGAGCACGGCTGTCACGCTGCCAAAACAACAACATCTGGAAATTCAGAATAAGTGATCCCATTCTCAGTAAGGGAGCAAAATGAGCTTTATAGTACTAGATTTTTCTGAAGTGCCTTTTGGAGCAGAGGGATGGACAGAAGAGAAGTTGTAGTCCAGCTCTGTGCTCTCGCACAGGCAGCTACCCACCTGCAGGTTGTGGATTTCTTAGCTTTGGGATTGAGCGCTAGGTTTGAAGAAGTTTAGCAGGCCAGATTTTGATAAACCTGTTGACAGTCTGGAGAAAAGCAGGCTGAGGGGAGACCTTATCACTCTCTACAACTGCCTGAAAGGAAATTGTAGAGAGGTGGGGGTCGGTCTCTTCTCCCAAGTAACAGGTGATAGGACAAGAGGAAACACCCTCAAGTTATGCCAGGGGAGCTTTAGACTGGATAGTAGGAAAAATTTTTACACTGAGAGGGTCATTAAGCATTAGAACAGGCTGCCCAGGGAAGTGGTTGAACCACAGCACTCAAGTCAAGTCAAGAAGAACATGTACTTTTAAGAAGGAAGAACAGCTCTGCGACAGGACAATGTCCCCTAACAAGATGGCCCAGAAATAAAACAAACCAGGAGAATCAAACAGCCATGCAAGAGACTTCATGGAGAGCAGCCTGAAAAGGTGGGGGAATGGTTGAGGGAACCAAGAATCCCAAGTAAGAAGCCAGCTGTACTGCAATTTTGAAAAATACAGAATCACCTGACTGGTAAACGGAACTGTCTCCGGTTCTTCAGGTTAAAAAAGAAAAAAAGTAATAATGACAATATTCCTAGAAATTTCAACAACTGAGCAAGGGAAACTTCAGTATATAAAGAACCAAAACCACGACTATGTTCATTAAGCAATGCTTTACAGGCTGAGGAAGACAACTCCTTCAGTTGCTGATTTTTAATTTCAGTTTAAGCTCTTCAAAACAGAAATAGTTTCACCACTTGTTTCTTTTATGGCTTTTTTTTTTTTTTTTGGGGGGGGGGGGGGGTTTTTTGGTTCTTTGGTTTTTGGTTTGTTGGTTTTTTTTTTTTTTTTTTTTTGCTTTTATATCATCATTTTCCTTTTTCCTTTATGTCACCAGCAGCGTGAAAAGGAAAAAGAAGAAAAATAAATCAAACAGAATACTTGTAAATGACAATTTTTATTTAAAATCTGATTATCTTGGTTCATTTACTTCTGTTATTAAATAGATGAAAAGCGAGAAGGGCTTGGTTAGCCTCAGAAAAGCTGTTTTGATGGTAGGATCAAAAGAGTTCTCCAGGCACAAGGCATAACGGCTATGAAAATAAGAACAGGCACCCTGGAAAACAGATTTAGTACCAGTGAATGGGAAGGTTAGGGCAGGGATGTGTTGAGGAGAGGGATATTTATTTTGAGGATCAAAACAAAATTAAGTCTGAAGTGCTGAGACTAGAGAAAAGCATTCCTGAGAAACATACATCACATTCCTGTGGAGATTTTATCATGGCCCTTCTTTTTTTTGTTGCAGGAATCTAATACAATTTGCATTAACATTATTAGCACTTATATTACCTAAACGTAGTAGAGAAAACTCCCACAAATCTGTTAAAAATATAAACTCTTAAGGATACTGTAAAATAAGGAATTTTCAGAAGAGAACTCCCAGCATTATCAAAGCTTGATGAACTTAGTGGCAAGGAAAAGAGACTAAATGCAAGACCCTCCCTATCATCAAGGACAGAGTATAAGAGATGAAGATACAGCAAAATGAAATATTAACATAGCAACCTCATTAAATCAGAGGAGGATTATGTCTATGTTACTTACACTTGAAACCGAGATGTGAGTTAAGTAGGCAAGATGATGAGTTTTAAACTGGTCAAGCTACAGCTTCAGGAATCAACCAAATGCTACTCTTAAAAAGATAAACTCCAGTCCTACACGGAAAGCGATGCTGCAGGCAAAGGCAAGGCCATTGGGATGCCTCCATCCAAGAAGTTCAGCTAGAATGTCTTCACACATACAGCCTGAAGAGTTTTTTTGCCCACAAGTTCAAGGTCATTGTTTTATATATTTTTCACTTCCAGTTTTAAAGCTATGATTAAGTAAGTAATGAAAAATATTCCTTTTTCCTGGAAAGCTTTTAGTATTTTATTTTGGACATCAATAATACACCTGTAGAAAGAGATGGCAGAAGAACTGTGGAAGCTGCATATAACACTTATTATTAGACCATTTCCAAATGCTCAGAAGTTTTGTATCACTTGTATATGAACTGACTCATATGGATGTTCTTCCTATTCTAATTCTCCAAGAGGCTTACTTCTTGAGAAATCAAAGCTAGTGTGCTCTCAAGTAAGAATTCCTGTCTAAATTTCTGGATACTGTTACAAACAGATACCAAATACAATAGCGCATTTTTCCATGAGTATAGTAATCTTTATACACTCAAGACATTTAAATATTACAAAAGGCAACTAACTATCTAACTTTTAATTAAAGATACCATGCAAGGGAACAGTTCTTGTGCATCTTGTGCATGTTATTAGCGTTAGGAAATAGCAAACAGATGCTAAGCAAGGGAAAAAGTCATAAAGTCAGCATTCACATCAAGTAGATTAACGTCTTTCCAAGGCTTATTAGAACCCAAAGAGTTCATTTGACTAAAAGACTCAATTTCAGCCTTTGACTAATGTTAAATCAACTGATCTGTTTCCCAGAGGGATGAGACAGGAAAAGAGGACAGTCACAAAAGAGTCATGCCATGGACCCATTAGGCCTACAACCACTGGCCAAGTGCACTGATTTTTTCAAGTACACTGATATATGTACAGACCCTTTTGAATTAATTAGTACATGAAATAAAGCACAATATGAACCAGTCCAACCCTGCATTTTTATCATATTTTCCCATAAGAGCTTATGTTTTTCTATGTTGAAGATCTCTTCGTTTGCAACCACTATGCACCTCTGTTCCTCTTTCCTTAGGTTTATCAGCCTCACCCTTCATAATATAACAAACATTTCAAAACCAAAAGATAAAACATTAGTTAAGACGTTATACAAATGTTAGTTATCTGGTATTATAAGAATCTATTTCTTTTCTTATTTTACTACTTTTTAGTGAGGAGTTATAAATACCTGATCCTCTTCCAAATAAAAAAATTTCCTAAGGACTTCAAGTCAAAAATCACTTACCAATAACAGTTTTATAAGCAATTCACTAACTTCAATATTCCTGTAACTCCTAACTTTCTTAATTCTGAATAATGTACCTCCCTCAAACTATGCCAGCAGGGACTCAACATAAGCAAACAAAAAAAACCCCAAAAATCAACAACAAAAGCAGCAAAAAAACCCAACAACCTTCCCCAAACACATTTTTATTTAAATTTATCTGATTGTTTAATTTGATGTCCATTCTTTCTTTATCAGAGAAAAAACCCCAATAATTATTACATGGTTAGCTTCTCCATGCCATTCATGATATTTAAACACCTTTCTCATACTCGTGAAGGCAATTCTGTGCAAGTTCAGAAAGGATAAATTGACTAAAGCTCTGTTTGAGAACTGTTCCATGCATATAAGAGAGGTCAGAAAACAAACCATACAGAAGGTACAAATACGACCTTCCTAAAAATGTGGCACACCACTAGATGACCATTTAGCTTCTGAATTTATTCCATTATGGACTAAACCTAAAAATAAGGCCACAAGATTGCTCCAAAATCCCAGTGTTTCTGAAGCCAAACAACTCCATTCGATTAATGGGACCCTTTCTATGTGGTGGGAACCATGTATGCAAGAAATGTAATCCTTTTCTAGAAACAAGATTCTTGAAATTCCAACAATGATATTCCAAAGAAGAATAGTGGGAAACTAGTTATTATTTTAAAACTATCATAGCCTCCAGTTCCACTTTTTAAATATTAAATAATTTAAGAAGGGAAAAAGGAAGCAGCAATTTGTGGCTACTGAAGGCTGACACAATGTTTCCTGCTATTTTCTAGAGGAAGCAACTTCACACTCCTTTGATATAAACCTTAATAATGATACTATCATCTGCTCCAAGTACTGTTGGAAACTGCTGAAAAGTTCTTATGTCTGCTTCCCTTCTAAAATGCAAACATCCAAATTATAATTCTACTGCTTTATTACGTATACAGGTCTGTACCATTACGAGTTTGAAGACAACTGTTAAAGACATTATTGATCTCCGTGATACAAACAGAAATTTGCCTGTTCAAGTCAGAAATTATTCCAAACTAAATCACCTATTCAATTTCCAAACAAGTTAATAGCTGATTAAGTAGGAGAAATGGAGCAAAATAATGTGGGAAGTCTTGGAGGGAGGAAGGAGAGCAATATTCAGTGTGATCAAGGTATACACTAATTCTTAGGCTGACAAGTGAAAACAAAAACGTAACAGAAAGACATGCCTACAAGCTTATTATACGAAAGAGTTCAAACACCAGCTTGCTTGTTAAGTATGCAAACAAAACCAAATTCTAGACAATACAGTCTCATTCTACTTCCAAGCATAAAACACTCTCTAACAGTAGACACCATTAAGAGTTACTTTAATTTATCCGGGTTAAAATGTCTTCTTAACAGTGAAGGAGTACATATAGCATTAACACAGAACATGGGCAGATACAAGTACTACGTATAATTTTCCATAAAAACTCATACATAAAAAAAGGATGCTGCTGTCTGCAGGAAAAAATGGTCTCTTGCCAAAACAACCCACATTGTGAGGTTGGACACCAGCAAGGTGTCCAATAATCATCATCACACTGAGAACATCTAGGAACGGCTGGGGCAGCTGTAGTAAGGTAGGAAGAAGGGGACTGCCTGAACTTTGAATTCTGCAATTCATTACATCTCCTGGAACACCAACATGGAGAAGATGGACATGGAGCACGGGTCACCTCTAAAGGTCACAGACATGCCCGTAAATCCTTGCTCTTTGTGGGTTTTCAGTACAGTGCAGTCTGTAAATGGGATTTAATATCACTTTCTCACTTACCAGATCTCAATGAAGAAAAATGGTTATCCTGGGAAAAAATATTTTCTGTTTCTTAATTTTTGAGGATTCTTCTTTAAAGACTAAAATACATGAAAATGCCTAAACACCTGTTCCCAGATATTACGAAACTTCACAAGATTGCAGTGTTCTATTTAGTCTTTTCATCAACTGCTAAAACAAATACAACCCTACCGCAAGCCTGAGTTTGACGTGCAATGCGTTCAACTGGCACCAATGCAGAGCCTTCCTTCAATAAAAAGCCTGCCTCTTAAGTAAGGAACAGAGTCTCCAATTCAATACCAAGTGCCACAACACCATAGTACTGGATGGTCAGATGTACTTGAGATGGTGAAGTGGTCTGCTAGAGTTAAAGTACAGGAGGAACAACTTGAGCAAGTTGGGCATCGTAGCTAGAAATCAGAGCTTCTCAGATGCTGATGAAAGAAATGAAGGAATAAAAATGTTTCTGCAGAACCCTTAACGTGCTTTCGTTACACCTTTGGTCCAGCTATCCAGGTTACTCAGAAGACAAGCCCTGAATAGAAATCTCAGGAAGATACAGGTGCTTGGATTTGTATTTGGTCTTACCAGTTCCAGCTGAACTTTCCTTTAACAAAAAATGGGATCCACAACCACTTTCTCTTGGGTATCATTTCTTGAAGATGAGATGGGTGGAAGAGAAGGATCTAAAATTCTAGAACAAATACAGGGGAGACCTCTGTATCAGCAAAAGTTGCTTACAAGAGGTGACTGGTACAGGAGGAAAAGAGAAAAAGTTACACCTCCTGAAATATCATGACTGCCCTCTAAAGAAGGTTCAGAAAAATGAAGTGCTGAGTCCTGTACTGAACACCCAACCAATGTACCATAAAATTAAGGTCTTCCAAAGATAGGAAGTCCTAAGAAAAGATTCTAGACAAACATGCAAGAATCATGTCATATTTTAACAAGGAACAATGTAAAAAAGATCAGGCCCAGCCAAGCAGCTAAGAAGAATGAACAGAAAGGGTGTACTCTAACCCTCCTGTTGAGTGGGACAGATGCAAAGGTAATCAGGGATTCAGGCGCCACCGCTACAGATGCTATCAGAAGAAAAACATTATCCAACTAGCTATGTGTGGGTACTCTCAAATAACATGCAAATACAAATTGGTAATAGCTTAAAAAAGAACTTACAACTATAGACTACCCAGTTATGATTCTGATGGCTGCCATAAAATGAGAAGAAAAGAACTGTGCTGGTTTATGTGTAGCTGACACTGGGATTCCCTAGACACTGGCGTAACATGAAATACAGGAGGTAGGTCTAATGCCATGACAGGCTGTGGACAAAAGAGATGATACAACGACAATGGGTCGAAGTGTCATAACAGGGATAAAGTACATGAAAGGCAATTGCTTACTGGGCACAGTAATCTAGAAGGATAACAAAATCATAACTAAATTTAAATGACCTCTGAAGAGGTGTGATTTTTGCATAAACAGCTGCAACAGGACCTCTGTTTCAGTTCACAAACGTGAAAAGACAGCATGGTTGACTTAACTGGTAAGTACAAGTTTTCTGAAAAATAAAAGTGAAACTGCTAAAGACAAATTTCTGAAGTGGCATCTATATTGTGCCTAAGACAGAACAAAGTTCTATTAGAAACTAAAGACTACAAATAATAAAACAAGCAATTTCTTCCTTTGGAATCAAAACCAATTCAGTAATGTTATACAAAATTTAGAGACTCGCTAATATAGACCACTACTATTCCTTAACATTTTTAGAACTGCTTAATAAAGCACACTGATGTTAAAAATATTTTAGTACAGGACAAATACAAAAGAGCGTTTCCTTAATTTAACAGATTATTCAAGTAAAACATGTTTTGTAAATTTACTTTTTTTGCTACTATTTCATCCCTTGAAAGGTAATTTTACTTAATTAAATATGATAATAAAACCTGGTTTTGTACTGTTCTAAGTTTTATTCAATTCCTACCCAGATTTACCTTGGGTAAATAAATGATTTGCTACTACATCAAAGTATTACTCATTTTCTTAAGCTGTATAAAAATGTAAGTATTTAAGATTGGAGGGCACAGAGCTGGGCTGTTTTCTGAGTAAAGCTTTATGCGTGGGGAAAACTAAATGCACATATAAATTGCCCCTCCGACCCTTCAACAGGACTAAGTGTTTACAGTGTAAACCAATATTTTACTATACCATCCAGAGAACTAACTTTTGCTGGTCACATACATTTCACTTCTTCACCACACTGCTGACCAAACCATGGTGCTGCCATTCGCAGCAGCCCCAGATTGAGACATTTTAGCCACGTATAAAGAAAAAACAACAGGGAAGGGACTATTCAAACAGGGGAACAAAGTTCTATGACTAATTCACTTAAAATTTTTCGGGGGTTTTCTTCTGAACAATAAACCTATAATCCTACTCCTCCACGCTACTCGACCCAATTGAGAGTTTTGCATTTGCAATGCCATCCATCTATCTGTAACTAAGTGATGGTGAAACGGTCCGATTCAGAGAGTCTTCGTCCTCTCATCCCTCAAGCCCAAGTCTTTTGGGTTCCAGTCTTGCAAGACTGTATCTGTAAAAAAGCTGTTCTTCACTTTTTTGACATATGAAATAGTCATTGTGACTTCTATTCCTGTTTTGTTTAGATTCATTAAGTGTTTCATTGCTCTCAAAGTTTCTGTCTCTCTGTGACTTGTCTGCTTCTGTTATGCTTCATTTATATTTGTTTTTTCCCTCATCCTGCCACAACCACCTTGAAACTACTTTTTAAAACTAAGACTGGAGATTTTGATGGATAAACATATATCAATTATTTCTAAACTTTTTCTAATCTTGAACATTTTCAGGCTTATGGTGTGAGCTTTTTGAATAAGTATATCAAATAAACTTATTATTGGGGTTCAGTGAAGATATTCCTGGATGCTTCTTTCCTCTCAGAAGGATATAATTATATCCTATACTATCATCTAGGTATTCAAGGCAGCATGTGCATGCTGCAAGATTTCATCTCAGGAGGTAAAGGACCACGACGCTGACTCATCAGGAGTGATTCACTGCCAAAATTTGGGGGAGGAGGGCTGTGGGAAATGTTGTTCTTCAATGTTACGTAGTTTGGGGAAGGGGATATATTTCCATTTCATAAAGAAAACCCTGTGAGACAATATTAATTAAGTCATCCTAGGTTTTGGTTTGGTTTGTTTGGGTTTTTTTAAGCTAGAATCCAACACAGGGAAAAAGGACTACAGAAGACAGAAACTGAGAAGGACGGCACTCTGATCATCATATTTTTAAGATGTGACATAACAGAGCACTGAATGAATCTTGAAGTTACCAGATTTGTAACAGGCGACAGCAGGGAGAATGGAAACTGGTGCAAGGGAAAAGGCTATTTTTAGATTACATGAAGGAAAAAAGAGCACAGAAGCAGGGGGATAAAACTAGAGCAAGAAGCAGAGGCCTAGGAAAGACTAAATTTCCATATTATTCTAGTAAAGAGAGCAGCCAGATAATCCAAAAATATTTGGTGCAAAGCTATCCAAACATGCCATTTACGCTGTTGCATATTATCCTATGAAAAACATACAAAACCATGTAAGCAATAAAGATATAAGCCAACACTAATCACTGAAATCAGCTCCAGTTATTACAGTCTGTTCTTCATAGATAAAAATTAAACAGATTTTGATAAAAATCTTTACCCTTACAAAGAAATTCTTAACGGGATCTGAAAATTTGAAGAAGAATTAATTCACAACAGAAAAACTGGAAACACCTGAAGATAATGGATTTTGCACACTTTATATTGATCATCTCTTCATTTAACTTTGTAACAGAAGAAGACAAAGTTACATTAACAAAACTGTGGTAACGTGTTCTCTGCAAGAGTTCTAATATATTTGATTCGATAAGCTCCTTGGAGAAGAGAGCATCTTTACCAAGACCAGAGACAGACATATCACTTAGCTTTCCTAACATTACAGCTGGAAATTTAAGGCAAGTGCCTCATAACAGTCTGATGAACACTGAAGCAACTGGCATTTTGGTACCAATGCCAAATCAGCAGGCTGCTCTGTTTGAACCGTCACATTAGCAATCAGCGTGAAACTAAATGTAACTGAATGCAAGTACAAGAGCTTACGGTGCCAGATGTTTGTTTACTATTCCCCCTTTTCTCATGGGTATTGCTAGAGGAGTTTTCAATATTATGAATATGCATTCAAGAGCTCACTTGTAAAAAAAAAAAAGCCAGTTTAACATCAGACTTAAGGATCTCTGTTTGCCCAGCACACTACATATAAGAAACCAGACAAGAAAAAGATTTGGCACATAAGTCAATCTGCTCCTGCTGTACGCAAAGTTGTCATCTACTTGTTAACCAAGTCAATGACATGTGATCCATCCTTGGCCACGATACTCTCCTTGACGCCTCTCTGGTTCTGCAGGTATTAATCATTTATTTTAGTGGCAGCAAATGAAACAATTAATTGCCATTTCTTGGAAAAGTCTCCAATCTTCACAAAAACAGTTTCATGAACTCTAAAGGCTATGACCTTATGAAACATTATCTCTTTGCTTTTTGTAAATTATTCTCAAATGTCCATTAAAATAAACAGCGCCACTTCTTTTGAACTTCGTTCTAATGATTAAAAAGAGATATGGATTTATGTGATTCTAAACTGAATCACAGTCAATGCAATGTCAATATTTCATCATGAGTTTAGTAAGAAATCCCAGAATTAAGGAAAAACATCCTCTTTTCCCAGTGTAGAGTCATTCATTCATATATCTGCGCTTTATTTGACTTTTTCTGTAGTTTTGAAATGCAAGTCTCATGTGGGATAGAGACCCTGGCTTCAAATGTAAAAGTAAAAATTTTGTTTCCTCAAATCTGACAAAACACTGAACCTGAATCCCAATTGTTTCTTTCGTGTTCCAAGTAACTGAACTTAGTTTCCCCTTCTGCTCTTTCTTCTCATACATGCACTTCTCTTCCTCTACCCTTCTTTTTTTTCTGATTATCCCCACGCTGTATTCCTTTATCCCCCCCTTCAAATAATATCTTTACCTACAGCACATGAATGACGACTATGGCACTGTCTTCCTTAAGAAGCACAGCAGTATATTAGAATCTAAATAACCAAATACATTTCTAGCAGGCATACAACTTGTAAAGCATCTATACAATCTTATTGCTGCCAGATTCAGCTTTTCTTCTTTCCTCCTCACCTACTCTATTAAAAAGTGCATTATTACTTTGGCTGAATTAAGGCAATCCAAAAACCTAGCAACCCACATAATAACTACATACAGCAACATAGACTGAGCCACAAAACTAAAAATTAATGGAGGAGTACAAGACACCTATAATTGTTTCAACCTGCCTGCAGACTCAGACTAGGTTATGCTAATTATGGGTTTTTTCCAGTTTTACACATCAAAGAGGACAGATATTAACACAAAACCCCCTCAGATCCAATCATAAGACTCGAGGAGCTAAGAACTCATCCGTCCCAGCTCTGATCCCTTGTTAAACTTTGATCCCAGTAATGCACAGCAAGCTGATTTCCAAGAGGTTTCAGTGCAGTTCACAATCATCTAATAATTCACACACTCTAAGCGTGCTTGTACAATTGGCATCTTTGTGTGTAGGAGACAAGAATACCATTTTTGTCTCTTTATTACCATGCACATGCACAAGTACACTTCAGACATCAGTTACAGTTAACACACAGCAAACCAGATCGTTATATTTTTAAACTTTATCAAAGAAAGGAAAAGATTTTTTTCAAGGACATGGTTGCTCTAGGTGTTTTATTTAAGATCAGTTCCCATGTGCGTGCTAGAAATAGAAAATATTTCTAAGCAATCATTTTTCTGAGGTAAACAAAGTTTTGTCATCTTGCTACTCTACAGTCCGAGAGAAGGAACACTGATGTTATCATCTACGAAGAACAGAGTGGATATTTCTCATTCCTTTCACCCAAGCAATAGAAAAATCAAACCACAACTTACATTAGTCTGCAGAAAAATACAACAAAATTTTAGCTTTTGGAAACAAAAATAATTTGGCCTATATATTGCTTTTGAATACAGCAAGTTGAAACAAATTTGTAAGTTAAAAAACCTACCATTAATCTAAGTTTTCTATTGTGTCATAGATCCTGAATGTTAATCTAAACTAGAAATTTATGAAGTTTTATCTGAGATTGCTTCTTTCACTTTAACATCTATCTTTCTGAAGACAGTCCTCAGAAGCATTTTATTCTAGTTGTCTTGAACGTGCTGAGCTGCTCTGACAGCAATGTCAGTAGGAAAACTAGTTAAAATCCAGGGCCTCCTGTGCAATCCCAACTCGCCAGGTCAACTCTCAATTAATATGAAATTATTGTAATTCCTAGGAAGGTTAATGAGAATGTGTTAAAGAACAAAGGGATGATACCAAGAATCCATAGTATGTTCTGGTCCAAAGTTCAGGGGGGAAAAAAAAAAAAAAAAAAAAAAAAAAAAAAAAAAAAAAAAACAACCACTCTAAATGAAAGAACTTGAAATGCAGAGAACAAGTTAAAAATACTCAGCCATCAAGACACCAACCTTGTGGGCAGGGTACAGCAGCCGTCAGCCGTCAGCCTGACTTGGGTTTCATAGCTATCCAGTGGGCAAACAACTTGTTGAACAGGAGGACATTCGACTGTGCTGCAATCCACACTGAACACTACGGAGGAAAGGGAGACGAAAATTCCTTTTACTCACGCTTTAGGAGCTTTTTGCAAATTACTTCATCATAAGCAACCAGTTATGCGTCAGCTTTTTAATTTAAGCCAGACAAATTACGTAATGAATACATGCTCAGTAGGTAACATTACAAAAATACTTCCATTCTCCTGAATGGAAATGTTTCACTTTTTAATAAAAATTATTGCCTCGGGAAGCAACTGAACTAATATTAGTTAATAAAACCTTTGTAAAATTCAGACAGGCAACCTTAAACAATCATTATACCTGTGAATAATATTAGTTACTAGAAATGTACTAGGTTACTGAGAATATGTTTTCCCCACAGCTTTTAAAACAGTCAACAATTCATTGTTTAATATTTTTCCTGATGAAAGTCTGCATTAACAAGATGAATTCCACATAACTAGTAAGAATGACCTACAGCTTTTTAGAAAGCAACAAATGCTTAGAAATGCAAAAAAGTCAGCCTGAATATAAATTTAATCCTATGAGTCATACTCAGGAAAGCTGAAAGACATCTTTATCTTATTTTGTCCTAAATCTCATGTGTTAGCAACCAGTACCAGCCCAGGCATTATCTATTTGCTATTCCTTATCATAATTATACTAAGAAAGTACAGATTAAAACACAGTTCCCTCTTCAAAGCAACAAGCTACCTACTGACTGAGAAGGCAGGATGACCAGAATGTTATCAGACTGAAAATTATACAATACAATATCCCTGATTACTGATAAACCGCGCTTGAGTACTGACATTATTACGACCGCTAACTGCAGTGCTAAAGCAGTTTGGCAATGCTACACCACGCTTCTTGCAAGAGCTGATACCTTTCAAAGTCCCATTTTCTGTCATCTAGCCCTACATTTTTCAGGCTCGATCCTCAGAGGTACACAGCAATAATAATTCAATCGGTCCATAATGAGACATCAGTCTCTGAATCACATCTCCTTTGCATATCTCATTAAGCATTTAAATGAAAGCAGAAGTTCAATGAAACCAGTCTGCAGCTCATCAAGGTTAGGACCAGTAGGTTTGCCCTCAAGACCGTTAACTTTCAAAGTACGTGAGTATGTGAGTATCCTCTGTGTAAGCGATATTCTGAATCTGCCGTTTTCTAGTTATTTGGGAAATGGAGCCATCTGCTAAATCAGAGCAACCTGACAAGTTCAAAAAGTTCTCACTGGGAAATGCACGGATTTAATTAAAGTCCATTTCATGGAGCCATGCATAAAGTTACTATATTTAACTGGAAAGGTTCCGGTTACTAATCTCGACCATTATTGAATTAATTTCTATATCTCTTCATAATCACACAAAGACACCCATTTACCTTTAAGACAGGAATACTTAAATTTATAATATTTCACTTTAAAAAGCCCTAGACTTTTATGTTTCATTTTATTAATAAATAACACATTTGAAACAGTGCTTCTGTAAGAAATGCACATCTAGTTCCTCCATCATCACAACAGTCACTGAGAATCACAAGCTTATCAGTATGGTCTAACGCAATCAAGACAATTTGTACGATTCTGTTGTGCCAAGTAATTACCAATGTCCAGTTTCCTGAATTTAAACTAGTAACCTTTCTACCTCCCTGATTCAAGGCCCCCGCCGCCTTCTCCCCAAGTAAACAGTCTGGGGAAAAAACAGCCAACAAGTTCTACCAACGACTTGCTACTTCACAACTATTTCTGTGTCCATCTTTCCATATAGCAGTAACGACAATGAAAGAAAAAACACAAGGAAACTCCCTAATCATGTTATCAAGTCTCAACTGAAGTGCTCTTTCTTCCTAAACAGTTTAAATTCTTTCCAGTAGTTATAGTGTGCTAGTACACAGCTCACTAACACTGAAGAGCATCCCAAACAGCCTTTCTTTATTAAAAAAGTACAAACCTAAGAAAAGTTACAAACAAACCCAAGTCAAGAGCATTCAAATAGAAAATTCTCATGTAATTAAGTGGCTGTAGTCACTCAGCAGTTCCCCTGTTTGATTTCACTTACCCATTTTTATTTATTTTATACTTATCTCTTACTAGTACCAGAGCGCCCTCCAATTCTTGTAAGGATTAGTGGCATTCGGTGAACAAAGGGTATGCACTGAGCTTATCCACCACCCACAGAATTTTATAATCCATACTCATACCCCATGTCAGTCTTCTCTCCAAACTGGGAGACCTTTATTATCCCATTATTAGATTAAACATAGAACAGCTAAGATTGGACAGGACCTCTGGAGGTCATCTGCTTCAACCCCCTTTCCAAGTCAGGCCACATAGATCTGATTGTCCAGGACTGTGCCTAGATAGCTTTTGAATACCTTCAAGGACGGAGATTCTACCACTCTCTGGGCAACCTGTACCAGTGTTCAATCACCCTCATGGTGAAAAAGTGTTTCCTGATATTCAGACGCGTTCCTCCGTTGTTTCAGTTTGCACCCATTGCTCTGGTCCTGCCAATGTGCACCACTGAAAAGAGCTTGCCTCTGTCTTTACACCGTCTCTTCAGGTATTTATATGCAATGAAGAGAACCCTCTCTGAGCTTTCTCGTCTCCAGACTGAACAGTCCCAGCTCTCTCAGCCTTTCCTCACAGGTAAGGAATGAAGATATGAAAGATTATTTGAAGAAGGAAAAAAGTTCCTACTTTTTTTTCATATCAAAAATGGGTTTCTCAAACTGGAAAAATTGAGTCAAACTTCTAGATAAGCTGACAATATTGTAAGGTTACAGAACAGTGTATAACTGGGGCTTTGAGCAACCTGGTCTCGTGGGAGGTGTCCCTGCCCATGGTAGGGAGTTGGAACAAGATGATCTTTAAGGTCCCTTCCAACCTAAACCATTCTATGATTCTATGAATGGGATTCTTCATTACTTAAAAAGATGCCCCCCAGATTAGCTGTACTACTTTCCTAAAACATATGACTGCAAACATTTGACACTGAACTAATAGTTTTATTTTGACATCTTACGTTGATTCCAATAATTACAAAGTATACTTCTCATGAACAGGTTTATTATAAGCTGTTATGATATATTTTATTATAAGCTAAAAATTTTTAAAATCCTATCTGTAAAAAATTATTTTTGTCTATCCTAGAAGCTTTAAATACAGTCTGACAAATATATATCTTCAAGAAGTCATAAACATGTTGCAATTTACTATCAGTGCAGATGCACCTGATCAACCTTTGCTTACAAGTCTTCAGAAACTTTCATGCACTGAATTTGCATAGTGGCATCTGAGAGTTACTAATTCTTCTACGAGAACGTAGCAGAAACCCTGCCATGGCTGCAGACCTTGACATAGCAGTAATCTGCAACCTCCTTTGTAGACTACACAACTGAAGGTCTCTGACCATGAAACTGTTAATACTCAAGTGAAAAGAACTTTATACCAAGTATATTAAAGTTTCACCTTCATATATTACGCTGTCTTCCCAAAGAACAGAATGTACAGTTCAGGGGCAAAAACTAAATAGCTACCTATGGACCAAAAGGTCCTGGTGCATCAAGGCAGTATTTGCATCTCTGATGCAACAAAGTGGCTTAGCACAGGAAAGACGACTGATTTTTCCAGAAGTCACAGCTTTCTGGGAGTCCAGTACAAATAAGCTATATAATAACATCCTCTTTACAATTGTGTTTAAACCAAGAGCTGGTACCAGAAAAAAAAAACCAAACCCTCCACTTCAGTAACAGTAATTTTCAGGCCATGCAGGGTTGCTGGAGAAAGCGAGTGAATGAAAACTCTGCTGGAAAGACTGCTAGAAGAATGACAAATGAGCAGCCTTTTCAACAGAGGTTTGTCTAGCATGACACACATTTCCCAATGCTTTCCCCAGGATGTCAGAAACTAAGAGATGACGCTCCTCACCTCACCACATACCAAAAAAAAAAAAAAAGTTATCAATAAAAGTACAACAAACATCTGTTGGATAACTGCCAAAGTAAACTACTTACCTTTCTTTATTCAGAAGTGGCAGCTAGAGTTCCTATCACAACTTCAGCAAAATACCTTTTAGATTAGATTTTAACTCCATCTTTAAATAAACAAACACGATTCTAAAAACATCATTGCTCATACTGTTGTAGCTTCTTAGCAAAAGAGGCACGTATACCCCCACAGATCTTGTTTCAGGTTATTTTTATTTTTATACATAAGATATTATGCAGCTCCATTTGAGATGGGTCATTTAAACTATCTTTAAGGAAAAAAAAAGTCAACTTATTTTTGAGAATAGTTTTTAAGAACTGTAACTCCCAACATTGAACTAAATTCAGGGCTCATTCAGTAAATTCACTGCTCATGAATAGCCAGTTATACACAGCTCATTGGAACAAAGTTTGTTGCTTATGGCACCAGACCACTGTTATCTCAGGTCTAAGCTTAGCAACTGCAGCAAAACAAAAGGGACACGACATGCTTATAGGTACCCACAGCTGTGTCGAGATGCTTGGTGAAGCAACGGTAAAAACATTTAAGACAAATTAATCTGGAGGTTAATAGACAGGTAAGACAGGTATGGCTAAACTACTGAGCTTTTTCATTTTAACTGAATGACAATGCCTTTAATCATTGTATTCCTAAAGTAAAACAGGTAGAAGTAGTGGAACTCAAAAGATTTTATTTTTGTTCTAGCATTTTGTATTATGGAAACACTTCCTATTCTCCTTCCAGTAACTCAGTTGCCAGTCCCAGTATTTGAACATATGCAGTTCTTAGCAGGAGGCTCCAAACTCAAATGCCACTGCAAACTGGAGAGCAGTGATATCTTATTTAAGGAACAGAAATAAACACAATTTATGCTTTAATTGTGCAAATACTTATTGGCATAAGGCAGCACTGCTATCAGAGGAAGCAGAGCTCCCAGCTTCCTGCAGTTTGTTTCCACTAGAAAGCCCTTGCTGGTACAAAACCTCTACAGAGACCGGTTAAGCAGACACAGAGGTGCAGAAAGAGTATTCTGATAGCAGCAGTCACAGAACTAAAGTTTTTAGGTCTGTGGCAAAGAATGGAAAATAGTTTTCTCTGCTCAACGTGTAAAATCCGTAGATACGCTGACCCTATTCAGTAAAACTAGTGACATCAGCCCTGTAAGAAACTCTGCATGAACACTTATCTACCAGGCCTTATACTGTTTATTGTCCCATTTTTTTTCAGCAGCGTGGCATTAAAAACTGAGGAAGCATGAAACAGAGCACTGCTAGTTCAGTTCCTCTCCAACTCTTCGTTCTTACAGTTCTTCAGGTACCAAGTCAAACTCTGAGGACACAAGATTTATTACCAGGCTTACCATGGGCTAAATAAATATACCTGCCAGGTAAGGAGCATCATCTGACTTCACTTTATGACCATTATTTGAGCAAAGTCACACAGATAATTCACAAAATGTTCATACATACATAAAAACAGTTATATGCTACTACATATACAGTAGTACATGTATATACACATAGAGAATAAATGGCATTAAACAGTGCAGAAGAGGCAGGATGGACTAGATTACCTCCAGAGTCATCTAGTCTTCCAACCGAAATTATACTATAATTCTATAAGCCTATGAATATACAATCCTAATAAAACAAAATATTCCGTCGCCTGTTCTTAACCAAAGAAACTTATGTAAAACCACAGACAGCGGTGAACGTGATGGAACAGTTTAGATGGAAAAACACAGCAAGGCTCGTGCTGACTTGCAAATTTAAAAATAAAATCCCCAAACTTTCTACAAGAAAGGAAACATTAAAAAAAGGTTTCAGTATTTGTTTAGTCTATAACTTTTTCGTATATCAAGTACAAATTATGTTGCCTATGCAAATGCAGTTTACAATCTTTGAAAACAAGGTTCCTCAGAAAACTGAAAAAAGTTCAGATTTGCAAACATTTTCCATTAAATAAAAAAGCCTTTTGTGGTAAATAATTTGCAGTCTACTAAGATTTGTCAACATTCACATACTCCTTTTCCCTGCCTTCCAGTCTTGTGTTGGCTTGTTTTTCCCTTTGCAATCTTCCCACTGTGCCAAATGGCAAACAAAAGAAACATGTAGACCAAAGTTATAAAAGTCAACTTGGACAGCCACTGAATTCTAACTTGACAAAACCCAGGCTATGTAGTGACTGATAATTCCGTATTAATAGCCCTCTCTGTTTTCTCCCCTAAAGCCAAGGTGCTGCAACAAGTAGGGGGCCCCACCTCTTCTGTAATTTGCAGTTTAGCCATTACATCTTTCATCACCCACCACTGCGGGGATGCACAAGAGTACCCACCTACGCTCCTCAGCCTCTTAGCCACTGACAAAGAAAAACACTTTCATCATCTCCCAAGGTAGGTGAGAGCTCCCTGCTTTCCCTTAGACTCTCAATTTCTAACCCCCACTTTCAAAGCTCGACACTTCCCTTAAATCCTGTAAATCTCCTTCCCCAATCTCTTTGAAGCCTCTGCTCTTCTACCTTCCTAACACGCATCTTCATTTTTCCAGTGCCATGTACCTTCACCTCCTAACTCCTTACAACAAAAAAACACAAACTGCTTCAGAAAACAACATACACCCAGTTACATGAATCTACAATTGCAATAAATAATCACATACTCAATTTGAAGATTCTGTAATACTAACAAGCTGAAAACAACCTTCAAGAAGTAACCTAGAAAGGTAAGTCTGGACCGAGCTATTTGCAAACTACAAGATGGGAATGCAAATAACAATCTGGAGGACACAATTACAGCTATCATTTATTTTGATAAATACACTAATAATCCAAAAGTCAGCAAGATAAAACTCAGTAAAGGCATCCTTGAAATATATATAGGCAGAATTTAAACGTACAAATATAGTGGTTCAGTAGCAGTCTTGCTACAGAAAGATCTTGGGATCACAGCGTTTCACAAACTAAATACAACTCTTTCAAGAGTCAGCTCTTATTTAGAATTTTGCATGAAAGACAGAAAGTAATTATTCTACAGTATTTAGTGCTGATGAAGACTCACCCAAAATAGCAGCCTGCTTTTGGACACCACATTTTAAAGACATGTGGATAAACTTAAGATGAGTTATAGTGGGGCAACATAACAAGGAAGCAGTCCAAGGAAACTATGCCATAAGAAATTACAGCTAATCCTAGATGAAAGAAGACTAAGGTTGACAAAATGTTCCACAGCAAAAATTACTATAAAGACTACTCAGGACAGAGAACAAAACCAACTATTCAGGACAGAGAACAAAAAAGTTTCCTTAAATTTCCACACAGGCAGATTTGCATTGGATATTAGGAAAAAACTGAAAGATAAGCACTAAAGGTACAAAGACTGTACAATTTTGTTCTGTGTAGGATTTTAAAAAAAAAAATGTTAAACAAGCATAGGAAAGGCTCAGCTTAAGCATACTCAAACCTGTTTGCACGTGAGATTTTTGGATTATACTATTTTATATGCCTGCTTTCATCCCTCTATTTTTATTATTCATCTTTACCAAAGCCTGGATCAAAGAGTGAATTACATCTTCTACTCCACTGAGAATAATAAATCATAAGAAAGGGTGATTGGTGTTCTCATGAAATGGAAAATGGGTAAATACTGAAAAAGTTGTAAAGTCTTTCACTATGCTCTTCTACAAGCCTTTCGCTTTCCTGTTTTTAAGGGTCATCACTTTGTAATCTAGAGAAATCTTAACAAAAACATTAATTCCCTGTCGATGCACAATATATTCCTATTATGAAAAACCTTTGTATAATCTAAGCAGTATATAAAGTACGTCACTTTAACTAGTAGCATCCACAGAAATGCAATATTCTCACTAGGCTACTTTTCTCTTGTTGCTCAGTTTAATTTAATGTCTGAAGGACAAAAGAAAGTAAAATTTAGCATAGTATTTCTTATTATTTTTTTCAATAGGTGTTGCCCATATATAATCATTTTCATTTTGAAGACGAATCAGAAGAATTTGAAGGCTGTATAGGCTTTATTGGGTGCAATTATATAGGTTATTGTGCTTGTCAGACAGTTAAGAGAAAACTGAAAAAAAGGGAAAAAAATTATGTCCACTTTTACCTGGTTTACATTCATAGAGATCACAGCATTCCCCTGGCTTTCCTGATGCCTTAGAAACCAATATATTCAAATAGCCAGGTTGGCAAACCTTCCTCAAGCAGCCTGCCGGATTACACACGCAACGGCTTGGGAGTGGACAGCATTCACCGGGAGGAGCATAGCCTTCAATTAAGATGGAATCTTCTGGACAGCGAGGAGAAAACTGGACCTCACAGCGGGCCTTGGAGCAATCAGGTTTCTCTTCTGAAAGGGAGGGGGGGAAAAAAAAAAAAAAATCAGCACGCCATAAATGTCAGCAAAACACTGTATGGAAGCTGTAAAAATGAGCTCAAATAAATCTCCCTTTATTCTCCCTCCCCCCAAAACAATAAAAAGAAAAGGAAACCGCTGCTGTTGAACTGATTTGTTTAGCAAATCCGAACTGATTATGGAACATGCTTAAAAAAGTCTTTGTTATTTGCAAGATGGCAGGTGTGTTATGAAATATTTTTCCAAAATTCTAATTTGAGCAGTGTGCATGACTGCTGAAGTCACACAGCCTCAAAACACAGCTGTGAAGCTACACATTGGGCCATGACGTTAAGGAACAACTTGTCATATCATGCACAGCCCTGATGTTCACACCTACACCTCCAGTTTCCTAAGACTTTCCATTATGAGCAACTGATTTTAATTCAGTTATTAAACTTGGTTGACCCGAACTGAGATTTCACCATTCAAAAACTTCATTAAAACTTCAACAACTAACATGTTTGGAGAGTCCACACATTAGCAAAAGAGGATTTTTCCTGTACACACTCCCAATGCTCATGTCCATACATTAGCAAAAGAGGATTTTTCCTGTAAACGCTCCCAATGCTCATGTTAAAAGCGGTGTTCCCATGTACTTCAATGGATTGAAAAGTAAAAGAGAAGAGGTTTGACTAGCACTGGCTACAGGCACTAGAGGTTTGAGACACGGGCTCCAGTCACGTAGCAATAAGAAAAGGAATACTGAGGACCAAGGTCAACAAGTTGGTAGGAACAGTGACAAGCTGGACAAACACTGAGATAAAACAGAGAACGAAGACACAGAAGAAGGTGCTTGGACAACTAGGTAACACCCTTCCAAAACTTGGAAAAGAACTCAAGATTCCCCACTCTCAAAATATAAATCTTAACTCTGTCAAAAATGTTGTGTCATGCCCTCCAATGACTAAGCCACGCTGGGAAAAATCGGATCACTCCCATGCCTGATTTACTCTGTAATGTGAGAAACTTGCTTCTATTCAAGAGGGTCTCACTTTGCTCGATATACCTAAGCACTGTTAAAAAACAAGTGGATTCAAGACACTCAAAGGCAGTATATTTAGGTCAATAGGATACGGTGAATTAAGTGTTTGGAGGCAATGCAGGCAGCCTTCCCAGGCCCAACCAGAAAAAAAAAACCCACAACAATAGGAAACCAAGACCTGAACTTATAAACTGTTTGTACCACTCCTTGGTTATTTGCAAGTTTGTAAACTAGACGGTTCTACTACAAATGTCACTATTACCCCCACCAAATTATTCGACTACTTTGCTTGTTGTTATTAAAGCTAGATGCAGAATAGTAGAAACAAGTACAAACAACACTAACTTTATTAACTTGATGTTTAAACCACTGCCATTTTAAAAATTAATCTCTAGTGATAATCTCAATGATTGAAATAAGACATATCAAATATGAGCAGCTCTGATAAAAAGTCAAGAATATCTTCTCCAAGATTTTAATAACTCACTGGTTTTGGAGTTACTGCAGTTACTTACTGGATATTGTGTTTGGGTTTGTTTGTTTTTTTTTTTAAAAAAACTAAAAGCAACACAGCAAATGTGTAATTCTGCTTCCAAACATACACTGAATGTCAATAACAGCATTTTTTTTCCCCAGAAGGTCATTTTTACACTTAATTTTAGTATATTCTTTGGCATTCTAGGTCGTATTGAAGAGTCAAAGCAGTATTGCTTGTCTATGTGGTTGATTTGCTAACCGTGCTTTAGTTTCATTTAAGCTTAGAGGGATATAATGCCTAGACTTATAAGTGCTTAGAAAAATATTAATCTAGGTCTTAGCATTAGTAATTGCAATAGAAAATCATGAATATAAAGGTTTGCCTCAATTTTAGTCGGCAAATACAGCAAAACAGAATCAAATACAGCAAAACAGAATCAAAAGAATAATTACGCATTATTTCCTTCACATACCAGTACTTTATAGTTTTTCTTACAAGCAGAGATTACTAACTTAAATGTGATACTAGATAGCATCATAACTCTCTTCTTGCAGTTAAAACCCCCACTATTTCCATCTATCTTCAAAATAGCCTAGGCTAGATATGTACTTTGCCTAGAATTTTAAATAACATTTGTAAGACTTTTTTTTTTTTTAAACCTACCCTTACGCTCAGGTTCTTATCTGCTTTATTAAACACATTGTTCAGACTGAAAATTACTGGTTACAGAGGTTTACTGCAGAAAGTTGTATAAATAATAGATAACTTACTACTTTCAGTATTTTATTGATATTCTTTAGTTTATGGATATAATAAAAGGCTAGATATTTTCGCTTTTAAAAATCTTTTTATTTTCCACTGCATGTTATTCCATTGTGCACAGTGAAGTGATAGAAGAGTAGTGCAGGAGCAACCCTTGAAGTTCATGCTCATGACAGACCCTTAAATTCACGCTTTTCACTACTTGATCTGCCCGAGCCTTATGTATCCAGCGATTTTCTGATTCCCATGGCTAACAGACAATCCCAGCCTGATGCAGTCTCTCTTGTGAAAAGACTTCGCGTTATACGTGTTCTAAAAAGTTTACCTCCTGTTTTTACTTGAATGCATTTACTGACATACATATGTCAATATAGATAAGTGTTTCCTTAAGGACCGTTTGTATTTGACCAATTTAAACCAACTTTCAGAAATTGTCACAATACTTTCAATACTGTCAGAAGCGCATGTCAAACTGTTGGGGTTCAGACTATTCAGGACTCTAAAGATATTTATTTTGAAGATCAGTGCAAAGCCTACTGTTGGAGTTGGTAAGATCACCTAGCAAAAATAATTAGAAAACAAGGATTTGTCACTATCAACATGTAAGAAGCATCACAAGAACAGAAGAAATTTTAAATAGAGAACCATAACAAGCATTTTTGTATGAAATGCTCACTCAGTGTTTCACAGATACTATCTTTGATAGTCCTTTCCACATTAGAATATTGTGCTCCACGTAGTTAACTGAAACAGAACACAACAGGACTCTAATATTAAATAAAACTGGCATCAGTTTCAGAGGAAATGGTTCAAATGCGAACAGCCACCACCCTGCAAAGACATCTTTGTGTTTTTAACACCAGGTTACACAACACCAGCAGATATTTAGAAATCAAGCTTAAGTTTTCCCTTTTAATCCAGTGTAACTATCACTTTTGTACTTCATAGTCCTGAAAAATAAACAAACAAAACCTCCTCCCCTTACTACTGCTTGTGTAAATATTGAGCTTCCAAATTCTAATCTTAAACTATGTACATGGTAAAACATTCTCCTCCTAGTATACAAATGCAAACGAGCAACAGGAAAGTCAAATATATTAACCCAAGCTGGATCAGCCAACAGACACTTGTCCTTTAGCTTCACTAACATCAGCCCACAGCAGAGTCAAGGGCAGGTAAAGAACCGTTCCGCAGACAACATCACGATTTGGGTCTTGATTTAGATGCGGTTTTCCTTTTGTGGAAAGGAGCAAGTGGCTGAAATGATGTGTGAGTAGTAGTATTTAAAGTGTTTTCTTGCAGAGTTCCTACTTCATATTTCTGAAAACGATCTTAACCTAAAACACGAAAATCCAGCAGCTCTCAGCGTAGCATTGCTACATTTTAGTTAAAACTGATCAGCTCGCACCACACTGGCGTAATTGCATCCTGAGCCCAGCCCTCACTGCAAGGTAAAAAGGTGGGAGTTCTGTTTTACTGCAGGTCAGTAAAAACTGATGAGGGCTCCTCATTTTCATACCAAGCCTGAATACGAGACATTACTTTTAAGCAACAATTAAGAAAAGTTCCAAGGTTTTTCTTCTTGTTATCTCAGCAAATGGCAAGCATGCCCATCTTCTCTACTTGCAGGGATAAAAGTTTGTATATGAAACATATTTCTACAATTCATGGTACTAAACTTGTTTACCTTTTCATCACTTGACTGAAGAAAGCATCAAAATTAAATTTGTTCTCAAAATAAATTACAAACATTAATACAGCCATAAATGTCACTGCTTTAGCAGGATTATTGATTCAATTCCATTACATACAACTATTTAAGATTTCATCAAACAAGGGGAATCATTTAATAGCTCTTTTTTCCTTTATTAATAAACACTTTCAGCCCTTACAAAAGGAACACATAAGAAAGCATGTCAGAGCAGAATGACTAAAAATACAACAACAGACTACCTCAAAAGAAAGAAAGGTAGGGCAATAGCAAGCTGCATTCCACAGAAAACTGTAGAACCACTCACCGGTGGTATTTTTGCTATTTTAACCCTTTTATACACCAAACGGAGGACTATTTCTCAACAGACCAAGGCAGACTCACAATAATATCCTACTGCTTCTCTGTCAAATACGCACATACCCTGTGAAGCACTGACCCATCTCCCAGAGCTGTTTTAAGCTACTGTCTGTTACACAAATCAGGATCTTCCTAAGCAACATTTTCAAAGTCAAACAACGTATCAGGACTCCACTTTATTATCATAATTTTGCAAGAAGTCGAATATAAGCAATTACTACGTGTGCCTAGAAACAACTTCGTTTTTCAAAGCAGTGTATTGCACCTAAAAAAAAAAAACAAACCAGATTTTCGAGGAAAGGGATAACTACGTATATGACTTACTATGAAATAAATTAGCACAGCCAATATATAAGATACTTAATTCCTGGATAAAGAACCATCTTAACACATAGATTACATGACAAGAAGATATGCATGTGTCACATTCTCCTAATCCATAACGTAGATTCCCTCACACAACTCTAACTGCATGTAGAAAGACAGTAAAACTATTTGTTAAAGCAGATGTCTGGTTTTGTAATTAAGATTTGTACTCAAGACACTTATCACACTACTTTCAATATATTTTAATAAAACATTGTTCTACCTTTACCCTTGAAGCAGCTGATAGGTCTCATTTAATAAGTTGCTGATTTTAGCATGGCAAGAAATAGCTCATACAACTCACTAATTAATTTGTAAAGTGAGGTTCTGTATACGTTTTTGCTGTTTGATTTTCACATAATCGGACAGGGAATGGGAAAAAGCATATTTCAGTCTCTCCTTAAAAAAAAAAAAAGGAACCATTAACAAGGAGAACAATTACTCATCAAGGATGCATCCATCAAACTTCTCATAAATTAACATAAATCTCAACAGATAACCTACAACCCACTCTGAAAAACTCAGTTGGCTGCAAATATCGCCTTTATGTTCAAAAAAAAGCAGCAATTCAAATGATCACACGTCAGCTGGTTTGCTGATGAGGTTTCTCTGTGGGACACATTCTCTTTATAGCCTTTCATCAAACACCACCGAACTGGAAGCATTCTGCTGTCTCTGACATCTCACCACCTCGCATCAAGAAAGAATCTCTGTACAGAGATGAAGGAAGAGTCTGAATCAATCAAGCTTTTACAAACTATCTATTCTGAGAGAGCAAATCTTCTCAAGAAATTCAGAAAACTATCTGGAAAGATAATATTTTTAATAAATTGAACACAATCGGAACTGGAAAAATGACATTTTGATGAATTCAAAATAAGACTGCTATCCTTGGAAACAAACTTCGTACCTGCTATAAAAGGCAGCCTCACAGACCACTTAATATAACATTATTCAGTTTACCGGTGACAGTGCTATTTCCCGGTATAAATTACTACTGGTATTAGATGTGCACAGATTTGCATTTCAAGACAAACGTTACTTTCTGTAGGTCTGAAGGTTCAGGCTTACCCGCTCTCCACAATTAGCCTGCAAAAAGAACGCGCTGTTGCTAAGCAGATGACAGAGGACACCCTACAATTACCACCAAGGGCTGAATCACCTAAGTTACAACGTGTAACTAAATAATAACTAAGTTACAATGTACTGTCTGCTTTAATATTAACACAGGGATCATTCATTTAAACAGTCAGGATGTCTCAAAAGTATTTCTCCTTTTCATCGAATTTTCACCTCAGAAGCACACATGAAAGTTGTAGCATCTCAGAAGTCAAGGCATAGTAACATTCAAATTGACCTTTCAACTGCAGTGTATTTATCATAAAGTGCATGAGGGGTAAGAGCGCAAGCTTCAAAGTATAGAATATAAAGAAGAAATCAAGATGTGGATTTGTTTTTTTTTTTTTTTTCTTTGCCGTTAACATTACAAAGAATCTGTCATAAAGCAACAGCCGTAAAGATAGAACCTTCACAAAGTTTCTCCGTATCAAAAGCTACTAGATATTTTTAACATCACATTTCCCATGACCTTACAAAGGTATTACAGGGAGCAGAGATATAGTGGCAAGGTACTGAAGTCTTTCTGTTACAACCAATGCTTTCTCTGAGAGAAAGTAACTTCTTTACCTTCCTGAAAGGTTTATACAATACTCACTCAAACTGGCCAACAGTGAGAGGTGTTTTTATTAAAGACAGTCACTGAATATAGGAAGTCTAGATCTCAGGGTTGTTTTGTTTATTTTGTGAAAGTAGAGCAGTTGTTTGGACAGTATCAAAGTCGTATAGAAATAAAAGTGGTTCCTGAAGAATTAAAAACTTTGCTTTCACCTCTGTATCAAATTCTTTTCCTTCATTATGTTTGCATGCTCTGCTTCGACATGCAGGGAAAGCACATGCCAAGTTTAGTTAATGAGAAAAGCAGAAGAATTAAAGCACTGGTTAGCGTAGCAGAAGGATCTTAAGGTACAACCTGGTGTAGGAGAAATGGAGAAAAGCCCCAACAGGGGTGGGAGGTTCTTCTCCTCATTCTTCAGGTGAAACAAAACAGATCTGTGCTTTTCTGGAAACCTTTTCAGGGAGGGACTTTTATCATTTTGTCAAAACTTCATGTGACCAGAGATGCTTTTACTCAGTCACCACAGAAATGAGGGCAGAATGTTTTTATCTAAGGAGAAGACTGAAGAGAACTATTGGAGACTTGGGTCTGAGCGCCTCTGCTGAGCTACTTAAACTGTTACACAGCTGCTCCTCTAAAAATAAGTTTTTAATACATACGTGTACGGATATACATAATGTATATACACAGTGAGAGAATAAATCTATTTTTTCTGTTAGGTCGCTAAGAAGAATACAGAACAAGAAGCATTTTGAAATAGCTAGCTTCACATTTCAAAGCAGTTCAAAATCGAATATGGTTTATAAAGATGAACATTTTTTGTATGACTGAGCAAAGTGATGCACTAAGGTCAGCATACAAGCTTTGAAGACACGTGCTGTTCAGCTTTGCGTTTTTGTTTCATTGTAAACCAGTTTCATGAAATCTAGGCTAAAATACAGCCACTTTTACTGTGCAGTCTTACAGCCGTCATTGAAATATGTTCCAAACAATAGGGATACTCTACTGTTATACAGTGGCAGGAAGGAAATATTAAAAGGATTAGGGATAAACAAGAAAAATGATTATCTAGCTGAAGCAGTCAGACAGACAGGGATCGATTTCGGAATGCAAAATACCCAAAAGGATTTTCAAGAATCAAAAGGACAGTTATAGTAGATTAAAAAATTAGATTACCTTACACATACAATATGCACAGTACTGCATACGGATGAACTGCTACAAATAAAAAAAAAAAAAAAAAGGAACTAAAGGCTGACCTTTTACCTAAAACTGAACTTTATTTAAAATCCAGCCTGTTTTTTAAATGACTTCTGCTTCGCCTTCCAGCATTCTGACACTCTGGATTTTATGTACAACAGTGAGCAATCTGTCTCACCCATATTACAGCCTAATCTTCTGTAATATAACAGCAACAGCCTGCAACTAACCTGGGTTAAAAGACTCACACACAAAAAGACAGTCATAGAGACAAGTTTTACTAAATATGCACTTGTTGATACACACCTTTGCAACATGATATTCGCTACTGATTTGCCAAAGATTTTTCATTTCAAGGACCAAATAATCAGGAACAAGGGTTATGCCCCTCGAGACAACTACAGCCAAGAAAGAGAATAATCCCATTTGGATGACAAAACTATTAGGACATTATAATTCCACTTCCTGAACTTTCTCCTTTTCCTGTACTGAAAATACTAAAAAGTAAGATGGTAATTCAAAAACCAAACACACACCACAATTGCAATCAAGCCTTAACCAAAGGTGTGGTCTGCCAAAGAAAAGGTTTCAACAGAATCAGTGAGGATTTATCAGACACCCTGCATCTAAATGCAAACACAAGTTCTATAAAACCGATGTTGCTTGTGGCAGTAGTTGCATTTGGGTTCAGACCTCCCAACCCAAAGCATTTCCCTGTTGGGCTTAGAAATGGTCCCGCCTGGGAAACTCAAAGGTAATTTTCCTTCTCCTCCATTTCATATAAAGCCTGCTTTCAGCAGATACATATTAACATTTTTTTTTAATATAAACTAACAGCTTGACACCAACAAGTTAATCCAAATCTATAATGGATACCATTAGCTTTCTGACAGAACTGTATGTGCAGAGAAGGACGGGAGCCTAGGGATAAAGGGCCAAGGACGGGGGCGAAATCGGTAGCCCAGCTCAAGTCCATCTACACGAATGCACGTAGCATGGGCAACAAACGGGATGAGCTGGAAGCCATTGTGCAGCAGGACAGCTATGATGTAGTTGCCATCACGGAGATGTGGTGGGATGACTGTCACGACTGGAATGCTGTGATGGATNACACGGAAGATGACTTCCTGACACAAC
>VXBH01000009.1:7116-96487 GCA_013400035.1 Rynchops niger
CCTTCTCCTTCTCCTTCTCCTTCCCTTCCTTTCCCTAGTTCTTCATTCTTCCACATCTTCAGATAATACAGCTAACAGGTTCCTGGGTTATTAACATATCCCACATTAAAACAATCATGGCATGATCTTTTAAAATTATCTTCTCTACGCAGCATTACATATTTGTGACTGCAGTGGTTCGTTTCAAACTTGTAGTAGTTTGTATTTAATCTCTACAGTAGTCCATTATAGTTAGATTCCAGATATATAAATAATAATAATAATAATATTTAAACTTTACTTAAGTAAATCCACTGTATTTAGTAAGTGTTAAGGTCATGATATCAAACATACTTGGTGCACCGCTCCTGATTAAATATAGACTTAGAAGTATGTCTCTTCTTGTATTAACAACACTGTTAGTTTCAGCATTATGAATTGTTTACAAAAAATTAAGATCATGTACAACTGTTGTGGATTATCACATATTAAAGCCCTGGATTACACTTGTCTATTGTACAACTGATGACCTTGTGCCTTCAAGTGCCCTAATACCAGAGAGAGTTCACCAAGATGAACAGCTACCAACTTTTTTCCGCTGAGATATTTTCAGTACAAAACCGGGTGGTTGAATGAGATGCATCTATTTGGGCTGCTAACGTTAGGAATGGCTAATACCAGAGAAAGTGACTGATGTTAAAGTTAGTTCTTCCTGCTGGCTCTTATGGTAATATTTGCAATATAGTACTACTTTTTCTTCAGTTTTCTCTCCTTTTCAACAGGCATTCTTCATCTTCTTAAGTGTTTATGCTAATCATCTCATAATGTACAATCACTCCAGTCTAGCAATTATCAAACTACAAAATGTTGCTTTACAGAAAACTGTACACAGATAATGTAGAAACGATTAATATCTCTAGTATTGTTCATTTGTTGCTATGGAAATACTGTTCCTCTACAGAGCTATTAGTAAACACTATATTAGTGATGCAGCCAATGACAAAGAAAACCTTGGCAAGCACTGTGGTAAAATTAAGATCTATATTGTTAGAGATCTACAGTTCCAGCATAAATACATAGAAATATATTTCTTACCCATGCCATTGTATGTTAAAAATATCCATTTCAAGTGCAGCCTATACGGACAGAAACTTTACAGGTCAATCATTGGAATACCATATAAAAGTACATTTTAAATCAAAGGAAACATCGGCCAAAAAATAAGTAACTTTTGCCTTATTGTTACCCATGTAAGTTGAAGTGTATCTGCTCTACTAGATATACCTGTGGGTTTCTTTATTTGTTCCCAGAGTTAATGTTTTTCTGCTTTCCTGAGTTATAGAACAATCCTTCTGTATTTATCATTAGGTTTTCTTGTCCTTTTATATAATCACATGATTAGGAGGAAATGAGAAATCTGGAACATTTTAAATAGTTCCTCTAATGTTCCACTGTGAGTACATTTTTAACTGTTCTGATGTCTGAATTTTCCATGCTTAATGTCCTGAGCAGCTAAATTATTTTTTCCTCTCTAGAAACTGTTAGTGCCAGTGAAGCTATATAAATAGTTTCAGTGTGTATATATATATAACTGCTTGTCTTCATTTTCAAAGTTTTCTTATTTACTTATTTCTCTTACAAATGTTGTGTGACCAGTGTTTAGCCCAGTCTGCCAGCTTCAATCCAGCAGGGTTATCAAATACATATCTCTACACATTTTCCCCGAATATCACAAAGCTACTTCATTGTTCTCCTTCAATTCTCCTGCGGGACGCTTTTGCAGAGATGCCCCAACCAAAATTTAGCATAAGTTGGGGCAGTGTATCGACATTGTGGTATTGTTTTTCTCTGCATCACATTGTCTCTTGTTCATGTTTCAAATCTGCCCACGAAGTATACCTGCCTTAAGTACCCGTATATCTCAAGTATCTTGGGCTGCATCAAAAGANTCATCTTACGTTTATGATATGGGAAGCAAGTTCTCATTTTGTGGTTACTCTGTACTTTGAAATGACCATGGACAAGTAATTTCACTGTTATGTGCTTTAGTTCTCCAGTTATGAAAGGAGATAAACAAGTATTTTCTAAAATTACATTTTGTCACTTCGTTGTTTAAAGCAGACAGAAAAAACCCTCGCCACATAGCATTACTTTTTGTATCTTTTGAAAATGAAAGAAACTGAACTAGTTCTGTATTTTGTCACCAAATCAGTGAATGCTGGTAGGCAGATAATCCTAACCTACCCCTTTTCTGCTTAATGAGCAGGAAAAGTTTCAGGAACTTTAGAAATTGTATATTCTTCAAGGTGTTGGTACCACAAAAGAGAGCCTCTACAGTGCTTTTTCACAGAAAATTTTTACTCATGGGGAGTAAAATGTGTATGGGAGGAATGTATCAAGGATGGGAATAGACACAGCTCTTTTATTCAAATCACAGTGATAGCAGAAGGGAGAACAGAAGCAACCCAGAAAAAATAAACACACAGAAGACAGTAAATACAAAATATGTAAATTAATTTCAAAAGAACACAGTCGATTTGTTGCATTTGTATTTAAAAGCTGTGTTAGAGAGCAATACACAATAATGATAAAATAAAAGGGTGTTTTGTTGAGCAGAAAATTTTAGTAGGGTTAACTTCCACCCGGAAAACTGCTCTAACTTTGCTGTATGAGATTTATTCTGATCATTGGCAGGGTTCGTTACAATCATTGAAGTTCCGATAAACTCACACTGGTCTCATTATTAAGTTCTCATCATTAAATCAATCCTGGGCTGGATTTTTAATGAACTTAAAAGCTCAGGCAGGATATTTATTGCAAAACTATTAAATGTTGAACATGTCACACTTGTTGTCTACATACATATGAAATCTTCAAGTGTGGTTCAGACAATGAAGGTCTGATTACTTAGCAGCTGCATTTGGACAATATTCAGTTCTTCTGTATTATACCCTGATACCCTATTTTTAATAAACAATGCTGATTAGAATAAAATTAAAATACATGGTCCAGATTCTGCTTCCTTTTGAATCATGACATATTCTTGATCATGGCAGAGTAGCTATGGTTTTACATCATTGTAAAGGAGATGAGAGCTGTCTTACAAATCTGCAGCATCTGCTCCTAAGACCGTGCACCCAGAAGGTCTTTGTTAATGTTGCTCACTGTTGTTTTGCCACTGAATTTTTATGGAGCTATTTCTTTCCTTCCTTCCTCTCTAAATGTATTCCTCTCTAAATTTCTTCCCCTTCCTTCCTTCCTTCCTTCCTTCCTTCCNGGTGCAGAAGAGGGCCAGCAAAATTATCAGAGGGATGGAGTGCTTCACCTATAAAGAAAGCCGGAGAGAGCTGGGATTGTTCTGCCTAGAGAAGAGAAGGNAGTTCTTCATTCTTCCACATCTTCAGATAATACAGCTAACAGGTTCCTGGGTTATTAACATATCCCACATTAAAACAATCATGGCATGATCTTTTAAAATTATCTTCTCTACGCAGCATTACATATTTGTGACTGCAGTGGTTCGTTTCAAACTTGTAGTAGTTTGTATTTAATCTCTACAGTAGTCCATTATAGTTAGATTCCAGATATATAAATAATAATAATAATAATATTTAAACTTTACTTAAGTAAATCCACTGTATTTAGTAAGTGTTAAGGTCATGATATCAAACATACTTGGTGCACCGCTCCTGATTAAATATAGACTTAGAAGTATGTCTCTTCTTGTATTAACAACACTGTTAGTTTCAGCATTATGAATTGTTTACAAAAAATTAAGATCATGTACAACTGTTGTGGATTATCACATATTAAAGCCCTGGATTACACTTGTCTATTGTACAACTGATGACCTTGTGCCTTCAAGTGCCCTAATACCAGAGAGAGTTCACCAAGATGAACAGCTACCAACTTTTTTCCGCTGAGATATTTTCAGTACAAAACCGGNTATCTCAAGTATCTTGGGCTGCATCAAAAGAAGCGTGGCTAGCAGGTCGAGGGAGGTGATTCTGCCCCTCTACTCCATATCATGAGAGCCCACCTGGAGTACTGCATCCAGCTTTGGGGTTTCCGGTACAAGAAGGACATGGATCTGTTAGAGTGGGTGCAGAAGAGGGCCAGCAAAATTATCAGAGGGATGGAGTGCTTCACCTATAAAGAAAGCCGGAGAGAGCTGGGATTGTTCTGCCTAGAGAAGAGAAGGCTCTGGGGAGAACTTATTGTGTCCTTTCGATATTTAAAGGAGGCTTATAAAAAAGGTGGAGAGAGACTTTTTTTCAAGGTCTGTAGTGGGAAGACAAAGGACAAAGGTTTTAAAGTGAAAGAAGGTAAATTTAGATTGGACATAAGGAAGGAGCTTTTAACGATGAGGATGGTGAGACACAGGAACAGGTTGCCCACAGAAGTTGTGGATACCCCATCACTGCAAGTGTTCAAGGTCAGGTTGGATGGGTCTCTGAGCAACCTGGTCTAGTGAAAGATGTCCCTGCCTGTGGCAGAGAATTTAGAGAATTTAGAAATTTTAGATCTTTAATGGTTCCTTCCAACTCAAACTGCTCTATGATTCTATAATTTTGGGAGGTGGTTGAATGAGTAGGTGGGGGGTGGTGTATAAAATTTGTGTTAGTATGAATGAGCCACTGCAACACAGAACGCTAATATTCAAAATTATTTTTTATATGTATGATTCCAGGCACAGGCTTTTAAGTGTGGCATAATATAAAATGCTTACTGCTACACTGACCTGGAGGAGCTCCATAAAATCACTTAATGGTCTACATCACAGCTTCAAATGATTCAGTTCATTACAATTAATGAAGGGTGGTAGATCTGGAAAAGATTTCATATTGGATATGGTCATAGTCATTTGTTCTGTTCACTAAATCATTATGTTATCTCAGTGGCATGAATCTTTCAATTTTAACATATTAATTTAAAGCCGCCTCTTTTAGAGTTTGCTTTGATAACCTTTGTTGGATACAATATCCAAAATAGTTCACTCTGAGGAATAATCTATAATTTAGAAAGGCATAAGAATACTCTGTTCCAGTTGCCAAATAACACAATTTTAAAATGTTACATAATACATAAATAGCTTTGATGAATCCATTTAGTCATTCCTATTGTATAATGGTGTTGACATTTCATTAATTTCAAGATTGCTGTAGATCTCAGGGAGACAATCCAACTAACTTTTAAAGATTTTACTTAGTAAAATCCAAGAAAACAGAAAGAAGTCTTCCTAGCCCTAGTGTTGTAAAGAAAGATCTTCATGCAAGGTGCTTTTCTGTAATAGACATTAATGCAAGACAAACTATCCAGATTCCTGCGGGAACCTGGAACACATTTCATCTGGCTACATCATTATGGAAATTTTGACCATTGGCTCTTAATTAGTTATTCTCATTTGCATGATGGAAGTTTACGATTTTGGCTAGATACCATTCACAGCTCTGCTTTGCTTAAATTGCTTTGTATGGAGAGTGATATTGCACTACAATAAACAGGGAAAAATACAAAACCTTGTTAAAGGCTGAAGATAACTTGGCACGTATGTTGCATATTTAACATGCAAAAAAGACTTTCTTAGGGCTAAAGCAATTGTAGCTAGAAGCAGTAGTAGCAGCTGCCACTATATTCAGCTGAATTAAAATCTTTCTAAGGGCTGAGAAAATCCACTGCTAGTCCTACCAGCTATAATATTGAAAATAATCTCATGGTTGATGAGATAATGGCAGTTGTGACCAGCCTGGGGGTCTAAAGCAAGAAGAATCAAAAGGCCAAGGATCTTCTGTAACAGGGCACTTTTCAACTCCGGTAGCTAAGAGAGTCCAAATGATCACAGACATTGCAAAAATTACAGACCATGTCTCCTTTCATTAAAATAAAACAAAACCAAAAATCATAGTATAATCTTGTTACAACCTTGTCAGTACTCAACAAATGTACACTGCAAGTGAAGCTCAGATGACTTCAAATCAAAGTCTAAAGAAAAATATTAACTAATTCCTGCAAAAATTCTTAAGTCAAAACTGGGGGATGGTAATCTGGAAGTGTTAGACTGAATACAAGTTACAAGTATTCATGTTACGGTAACTGGTCTTTGACCTTAGCCTGGGGCTAACTGTGAAGCCTGGCTGAATATTGCTACATATAATGAGAAAATACATCATATCATTGACTTAATCAAAATATGATAATTAATCATTGCTGTATCTGCCTTTGGGAATAAATTTTTTCTAAATGTTAATTAGCCTACAAAAGTAACAAGAGAGCTTTTTAATCTCCTTTACCTCTTTATTAGCTGATGAGCCAAGTACCTCAAGAGAGCCTTAGCTTGTATCCTCATCATTTTGACTCCTTGCATTGTGCCCGATTATCACACAACTGAGCTTATTCCTTGAAAAGTATCAGTTGAGCCCAGTGCTCTGTGAAGAACACAAATGAAAAATGAATACAGAAGCCAAAACCAGAATTAATATTCTTCCTGATAAGCATGCCAAAATCTTATAATTTGTGTTTTAATTCAGTTTAAGGCTCAGGTGAAATAATTCATTTCACGTTACAAATCTGATAAATACTTACAACTCATTTTTTACTGTTGAAATAATTTTAATAATCATTATTTAAATCACTCAATTTGCTTCAGACCAGCCTCGTTATCATGAAGCAGTAAAAAAAGAAAAATCAAAAAAAAAAGATGTGAAATGGAAACTGGCTGAGGGGGTTCCACAAAGCCTAGGCTATTCAGTACTTTAAAAGAGTGGGGAAAAGGGAGGAAAAAATTAGAGAGAGGTGGTTAATAGGTAATAAAATCATAAGTTTTCTGATCTTTTTTTAAAGGCAATTGAAAAATACTCTTTAGAAAAATAAATTTCAGAAAGTAGGTCTAAAAAAAAACCAGACTACATATATAGCTTCAGTCATTAAGGTGAACATGTTGTCAGATTTTTTTTTTTTTTTCCAAGAACAGCTCTCAAGACTTTGTTAAAAGCAGAACCAAAACTCATGTTTCTAAGCAGACGAGGTTTGCAAAGAACTTAAAGCTGTACGGGTCCAAATGTGAATCCTATTTTCTTCCTTCAAATTTCCATGTTGTTGAGGTGTAGATTTCAGGTATTTCTTTACGAGATGCAAGAATTTGCTTTTTCACCTCCCCAAATCTCCAGGTCTGCCCGCATGACAAAAAGTTTCAGAATCTCTCTCACCCTGTCATATTCAAGATCAGTCATTTCACACTACCAGCAGGCCCTTTTCTAACACAGAACTAGAAGCGTTAGTAACACTTGCTTTTGCTAGAATCACTTTTGGACTAGTTGATAGGAGGAGGAAGTGTGTGTATAACAAGTTGTGGTCCTTTTGGAGATATAGTTGTCATTTAGAAAAATGTGAAAGCTAAATATAAATAAAAATAAGCTAAATATAAATAAAAGTAAGACCCCTCCTTCGTATACCTACATGTATTTATTTATGCACACACATAAATACATATGTATATATATGTGTGTGTATATGTACGTATGCACACACATATAATGCCGTGTGATGCCTGTGTATGTTTTGGTAAATAAAGCCCCTAATAAAATTAAAGAAATATTGCAGAGCTATCTAACAGGCAACAAATATCTCTTCCTTTCTCTGGTATTTACAGTAATACCATTAATCGTGGTGAATTCTCTCCATATTCATGGGGTTGCAATATGTAATCCCTTAGGAGTTCTGTTGTAATTTAACATTAATTAATTTCCACATACAGTAAAGCGTTACTAAAACTTGAATAATGTAGTGCTTATAGCCTTTCCTACTAGCATCTCATTTTTTCCGGTGTCTTCCTCCTTTTACCTCTAGTAGTCAGAAGGTTATTCTACATGTTTCCAGACAACAATACACAGAACTAAGATTTCCCTACTACCAGTCAAACCTAAAGTATTTTAAATGCATTATTTATCCCTTGAGTAATTTGCCACAACTAATCCTCACAAGCAGGTCTAATGCTGGATCCTCTGGGACATTCTTCAATTCTGTTTAATATTAACCGTGAATGCACATCTTGAAAAATGCACCAGTGGGGTACTGCTATTAAGCCTCTTCGATGCTGAAAACCAGAATGCCTGTTTTTCAGGAGCTGCATCGAGTTTATCAAACACGGGAAGCCCTATGACACAGCTGGGGGAACGCCATGACCCCAGCCCATCCAGACTGGCAGCAGTAGTTTTGAATGTACTTGAAGATGGACTACAAATAAAACTGTGATCCCAATCTTGCACCCTTTCTTCCCAGGTCTGAAACTCCTGGTATATTGATCCACACGTTGTATGTAAAGCATGTGGGTAAATGTCTCACTTCAACCTTTAGTAAATCTATATTTACGTAGTGGTAGCGTAGATAGTGTAACTGAGATTGTCTCTCTCCATAGCTGTATCTTAGCTAGCTATACCTATGATGACGGTTCTTTCTCGCCCTCCTCTACTACTCAGCTGGTTACACCATTAAATGAAACAAGGCTGCAACACTCTTTTCAGAGGGTGTTGCAAATATTCCAAAGGTCAGAGAGATTTCGTGTCTCTTGACAGAACAGTAGGATTGCAACTGACATGACATAACATAAAACCCAGCAACTCAGTATTTGGGGGTTCAGGATATTGTCTTTATTGAATCCTTTTGGTTTTTTTCTTCTCTTTCAGCAGAACTTGATTTGAACTGTCACATTTTTTCAGTCACATGAATGAGAAGAAAGAATTATACAGAGCTTTGCTTTTCTGACAGTACTCTTAAAACCGCCTTTATACTTCTTAAACACTATTATCGATGTTTCTTAAAAGAAACATCTTCCAGTTAGAACACTTAAAAAGTACACATATTTCTAAGAAAACCAGCCACAACTATTTTAACAAAAGACAAAGTATTTAAAGTACACTAGAAAACAACGCAAATTATAGTGATAACAGAAACAGTAAAAAGAGTAAACAAAATATGTTATATTAAAAATACTAAAGGTTATTTTGAAAAGTAACTAGTGAACATTACCAGTAGTTTTGCAAACTACAACCCCAGTCAGTTTGGTGGGACAATAACATACTAACAATTTCAATAAGGTTTTAATGCAAGTCTTTAATGGAGACCCTATTATGGTGCCATTTACAATGTGAGCTAATGATGGCAAGATGATTTCAATATCACTCTAAGGGGATTCCATTATGAAGCCATTACAATATGAAGCTGCAATTGCAAAATACTTTCACAGCAAATCCATAGAGACAGCGTGATGGTTCCATTACTGGTTCCAAAGTGATACAATGACACTCCAAGGATTTCACTACAAGACTGCAGAGACCATACCTGCATGTAAAATCATGATATGGATGATATGCTTCTTTGCAGATAGACTTGTATTTCCATTCTAAAATACAGTTTTTTTCCGAGACATTGGAAGAAAAAAGTCATAGTATGAATCATTCCGTGTTTCTACATGCACTCCAAGACACGTTGCCTTAACAAGAAAAGCCCTTCAATCTTCTTCATTCCTTTTCAGCTTTAGTCTTGTTGACATGTTTAAGAGAGGAAGTGAGCTTAGTTCTTAGTTTCTTTTGGGTCATGATTGTTTACCAGAAATATGTCATTTACTTCAGTACTCACCTACTGAAGTGAACATAACAATAATCTGAAATTGGTGTTACCATGCAACAGGATCTTCAACTGCACTCAGTAAGAGGTTCGGTAAAATTGTAGGATCTGAACTTATTTGGAAAATGTCCTAAACCTCGGAAGAAAATTCTGAGTTAAAATGGTTAAGTTTGGTTATGTCTCTTTGTTTGTAAGGGTAAATTCTCTTGCAGCTTTTTAGGAAGGGTCCAGGTTGTTAGAACTGCTTGTGACCATGTTGATAGGACATGTTGAAAGTTCTGTAAAAGTATTCCAAACTTATCTAAAAATATAGATAAGTATCCTTTTCTGACATACTCAAAATGAAAGAGTTTAGAGGTTTGCCATGGAAATTTTTTCTTAAGCTTACTCCCTGTCCCCACCCACCCCGGCCCCACATTGTGCTAGATTATGAAATTGCAATCAAAAAGTGTGAGGGAGGTGTTTGTGTGTGTTTGTTGCTTGGTTTGGTTTTCCTAAAGTAAGGTTTAAATAAACCTGAATAGACATTCCTTTCTGTAATCTTGGTGAGGTTTTGTTCAGATTTGGCATGAAGCTCAGTTTCTGGAATGCTGAAGTGCTTTGTGAAATGGAATTGCTATTTTTGTCTCAGCACTGTAACTTTTATAAAGAGCTTCACTTGCCAAGCAGCATTTGTCTTCAAAACCCTTTGTGGATATTATAGTTTATAGGTCTAGATAATTAAGAATTTCAAAAGCAGTGCATTTGAGATCCCTTTTTAGATGACTGCTTGCCATTCAGAAATCTGAATTTCTTATCAACCCCCCATTCTCTTCTTCTGCAATGCAAATACAAGCGCATATCATTGCTGATAGATGAGAAAGACAAATTCCTAAAAATCACAGAACACATGGGGGTAGGTTAAATTACATGTCCTGTCCCTACTAATGCTCTTTTTCTGACATCTTATTAATTTATGTGTACAGCTCAGCAGATCAAGTGCTTTTGGTTGAAGGATTTGTTATCACAGCCCATTCCTCCTTTTGCTGGTTTTAACTATCTGCCTTCCTCAGACTCTAACGACCTCTAACCAAGTCTAAGAGATGTGCTCTTGACCGTCTCATGTATTTGCCATTCTGTTCATTGCATCTCATAATTTTAAGATCAAATTCCTAATTTTAACTAAATTTCACAGTAGATTAATAGTCTCAAAGATGCTTAGTTTCTGTAAGTTTCAGCAATATAGAAGGCAGGTTAGAGGAGACCAAAAAAAATTTATTAATGCCCTCACAAGAAGAAAAGCTAAATATGGAACTCCTTTTTTTTTAATTACTGCAGTATCCAATGACTCTTTTCAGCACTGATACTGCCTAGAAGAATGAAAGACAGACTCGATTCAAAATCGAAATTATTTATATTAAGGTGCCATCAACTCATCTCTTTGCTGTGTTTACAGCTTGCATACTTTATCCAAACTATCTACTGCAACTGTGGTAGTAGTGTGGCTGTATGAAACAAGAACTGCTAACAGACTTGAACTATTTAGAAAATTAAGGAAAAGAGCTGTGAACCTCTTATTGAGAAGGAAGTCTTCTCCAGTATGAAGAATTTCAAAAACATCCCATAGGATGACTAATATTCTGTTCTTAACCAAAAATATGAAGAATAAGAGGGCACTGGGCTATACTGCATTCTTTTTATGATTCCTAACCTTGTAGCAGTATAGACAAGCATATCAGACTTTATTCTAGCTATGCTTCTTTTTTATTCTAAAAGGTCTTAACATTATTGCAGCATCATATTTCTCAATGGAATGAATTGTTAATCCTTTTCATCCCAGCTCTATTTTCATTTACTTTTGTTGTGTATATTTGGAATCTGTTCAGCAATCATTTTTTGGCTTTCTACAATCCTTTGAAAAGCTTGAAAGAGCTAATGTTGTACGTTTGGTTTATATGCCATGTGTAACAGGCAGAGAATCAAAGCACTAGTTAAACTTCAATGCTAGCATTTGGAGCTTGCTTGACTTCAGCCTCAATGTCAGCAAAACTCGCAGAATTAAAAAAAAAAAAANNNTCAAAAAAAAAAAAAAAAAAAAAAAAAAAAAAGCAGAGCAGACTCTAATGCAGCCATATATTCTGCTGCTTCCACAATTGCAGTCTCTGCAGACCACTGAGCTTATGATGCTATCCAAAAGATAGAAATTTGTCTACAATTTGAAAATGGGTTTGTGACATGATGTACTTATTTGACAGTGTAATACAATAATAGATGTGGGGTAACACAGCCACTGCAAAATAAAGTATAATTGGTGACAGGGTCTTGTCCACAATTAAAGTATGGATACTGAAAATAGTAGAATTCTGACTAACAAAATGATTGTGGGCATAGAGCTCGGCAAGATTCATTTTGAGGGAATAGTCATTTCCTTTCCAAGAATTCTTTAAATGCAAAATTAAGTGCTCTTGAAAAATAGAGGTGTTGCCATCATTCACTTTCATCTGAAAAACCTACTTGGAGAAGAATATTTTGTTGTTATGGATATGATATAAAAGATGTCAGGGTATTAGATAGCAATTTATCTGTATTACAATTTAAAAAAAAATAAGGAAAATCAGACATGTAAAAGTTTGGTTTAGTGATTAGCTTCTCACTTTCGGAGTTCACCAGTTTTTAAATACCTTGGGAAAAGTCTTCATCTATAGTGCTCATTTGTTTTATTTTTATATGTCAGCATTTAAACTCTACTGGTCAAATTTTGACTGATTTTTGATAATGCTTGGGTTAGGAAACTATTGGGAACAGTGACAAGTTTAATTTCAATCTGAAAAAGAGAACACTTTAGGAGTTTTTTTTAGCCTTCAGACACAGTTGAGGAAATTAAAGAGTGTGCTCTTGTTAATTTATTTAAAACACGTAACACATTTGAATTTTGACAGCTACAGAGAAAACTATTTGAGTGAGTAACACCTGTATGGAAGAACAAAAATACACTATTGTAAAGTACAGCTAAGGAAAACAGATTAGGTAATCATTTCAACCCTGTGTTCACATGAGGAGTCCTTTTGGATTCAGTGGAATCTTCCACTGATGTTGTCAACACAGGCTTCTGCATATGGAGAACAAGAGATGACTAGTCTCAGCCTCAGTGATACCATCTTCCAGAGACACAGTGGTTGCTAACCATGGGGAGCAGTCCATAAGATGAGGGCACCTGGCATAACTGTTTATTAATATTTGTGGGCATAGCAGAACCAAGCAGTTCTGTGCAGGAGCCTCTTTAAGCTAGGAAGCATAAGAAACAACATCAGGATATGTTTCTTCTCACATGTAATATCAGGTAGAAATGAAGTAAACTAATGTAGACCTGGTATTATTTCAGCAAGCATAAGAAAACAGAATTCTTCAGGCTGATGAATTGTAGATTAATATGTAGTTGAGGTACATTAAGACTTGTTTGGAGTCCATTTGGACTCCAAAGAGCTATTTCAGTGGTGGTGGATGTGTTATCATTTACTCAAATTGATAATAGTACCTTCATTGTACAAGATCCGATGAAAACAGATGATGAAAAGATCCTCTAAAAACTTTCAGCCAAAGATGACTGACAACGGATGGATAAAATACAGATTGCTGGAGCACAAGAAGGTATCACATGAATACTGATCAACCTGACAACTGCAATACTTGTAAACTACTCAAATAACCATCATCTGGCTTTTCTGTGAGCGTCGTAGCCACAAAGATTTTTAACGAAGGTGCGTTTATGTCCATATTCCCTTTGTAGTTGCAGTGCACACTGCATAAAAATAAGTGATGTTATTTTCACTGTGTGAGATCTGGGAGAGGAACAGCCAACTTGTAGCTATAACAGGCAGCAGCAATAACCGTCACCACTGGCAAACTCTGGCAGATATTTTTGCTGTAAGCATTTCTTAAAATAAAAACCTTTATTGTTAAAAGCTCTCTTCTTCATTCTCATGCCAACTTGATATTTCTGCTTGCCACACTGTCTTGCTAAAGCCACTAGGTGTGCAGCTTAAGGAGTTCCAAATTTGATATGGATCCCTTGTGGAGGTACAACTGGAGTTCATATATCTTTAACTTCTCCAATTCCCCTTTGTCTCAAGGGGAGTGTAAATACAAAAATGTGTGGATGTCTATAGCTTTTTTAAGTTTTTGTGCTTTCTCTCAAGCCAAAAGTGTTAAAGATAGTTGTGCCGGTGAAAAAGCATGTGATTTCAACACAGAAAGTACAGAACATAGTAATCTTCAGCACTGTGTGTGATCCTGACATTGCATAAAATAATACATAAAATTTCATCCAGCTGATGAAATTTTGTTTAAACTAAAACTAACTAAAACCAGGAAAATGGGTGAAGAACCCTTAAACGGAAAAGCACTGTAGCAATTGAGAAAGGACAGGAGGACCAGATAGAAATAAAGAGTGGAAGTGTACCTAAATTGTCATTCTTGCTGTCATCGTTGCTGTACAAAATAAAGACCTCTGGTGCCCTGAATTATCCTTGCCTTCCTCTGTATCCTCTGATATGATTCACAGTTCTTTTACAATAGTTATTGCATATTGGAGTTTAGAAATTGTTACTAATCTTGTGTTGGGAAAAGGAATTCGTAACCAGCAATTTATTACTAGTTCAATAACATCTGAGCAGTCAAACAAAATTGACTACCAGTTATTATTAGCACAATTACAATGATGCTAATAATACACTGAAGATTTCTATGCACAAGTTTTCTAGTATCTATCATTTGCTCCACTGTAAATTCACCCTTTAAATGTCCCTCTAGATCCCAAAGTCAACAGCTTCAAGAAGGTGGGGTAGGATGGGAGTTACAGCAAGTTACCAAGATCCTGAGTTCTTTGCCAGGAAAGGTATGACAGGGGCTTCTTCTTTCCTCACATTTGGGTCCATATGTGGTCACTGGCTTACAAGGCTGTGCTTTAGTGCTCAGTAACTGACCCACTGTGCTTTGCACTTACAGTTTGGGGTCCCTGGTATCATACAGCATCTTTGCTTTCCTGCACTGTGTTTTTGTTCTAGGTTCATAGACAGCTTGCTCCACGCTAAATACTTGTTATTCCTATCCAGTAATTAACAAGGTGTTGCACCACATAACGGCCCAAAACTAAAACAAGTGCAGGCAATACTCATCTTACCACTACACAGCTGTTGTCACAGCAAAAACAAGCTAAAAAGAGTTCAAGACCACATAAGCCCAACAATGCACCCTGTAATGTTAGTAAAAGCCTGTGGCCTCTTACTCGTGATTAAAAAAATATATTTACTGGATTTTCCCTTGCTTGTTCTACTACATTTCAGCCTGCACTTCTACTGGTCCATATGACTTAGCCTGAGAAAATTTAGTACAGTTGGATCTCAGATATGAGAATCTGTATCCAAAGATTGCAAGGGAATTAAAATACAGAGAAAAAGTGAACTGCACATTTCACAAGAAAGGGAAGTACGGTATGTTTGTGTTTGTTGCGTGATAAGGATACTTCTCTAATTGAAGAGGATCACAGTCACTGTTGATATAGTAATATTAGTAAAGCCATACAAATGATTTGGCTTAGAGGCTAGCTCATGCAGATAACTTGGTCTTTGTCAGTCCTAAAATTCCACTGCTCACAGACACATGATAAACTTTCTACTCCATTATCATTAACATGATAATTGTCCTTCCTCTGTGTCATGGCTTTTGAATTCTTTAGCTGTAAATGCACTCAAAGCCTAATGCCTCTTTCCTTGTGGGAAAGTGCACTTTTGATATATTAAAGATTTAGATACCCCATAGGAGAAAAAAAAAAAAAAGAAAGAAAATTACTTCACAGTGTTTACAAGTCTTCCAGATTTATCATCTACAGTAAGAAAGAAACCTATATGGGACTCAAAAGGATGTATATAATTCTCCACTCAGCTCTCTCCTTTTTTCCACATGATGGAAATGTAACCAACCCTTCCTCAAAAAACCAACCAACCAAAAAACACCCAAACTCAAAACAACTTATAAGTAAAAAGCATTTTTTTCCCCCCATATTCTGGGAAATGTCAGACTGCAATGTGCCTGGTGGCATCAAAATTTGATACAGGATATGTTGAAAGCATGTGAAAATTCTACTTACTGCTTATTTCCAATATTTTAATATAACCCTAGGAATTAAGATTAACCTTTTAAATTTTTTAAGCAATCCTTTAAAACAAACAAACAAAAAAAAATGGAAATATACCAAAGAAAAGACAATGAAATTTTAAAAGAATATTGTATTTTCATTTACCAATTTTGGTAAATGAAAATGAAAAAAGAGAAGAGGGTAGTACTGTGTAGCACAGAGTTAAATGTCATAAAATCATCAATCACTTGCAGAGAAATTACCTATTTTCTTGATCTCTTTAATCCTTAGGTGTTTGGACTGTGGAACAAAGACTTCAAAAGGAACAGAAAAAAGGTAGTTCAAATTCCAGAAATTAAGCACAATGAGTAGCCGAAGCAGGCTGGACTGACTTCCCTGTAACTCTCAATGTATTTTCCAGATAGCATTTTCTCTGGACACAGGTCTGTGTATGTGTTTGTGTCCGCTGTGCCCCTGTTCATGTGGTATAGTCTTTTTATGTTAAAGGTGCCATTCAGATGTTTTTGTCACCATTTTATGTAGGTGCCAGACTGTCTGGGGAGTGCCTCTGTGGCAAGCGTAATGGAATCCCTTGTAAGTTGTTATACATGATATCTCCTTTCATTTTTTCAGGTGATTTCACAGAAACAAAGAATAGAAGAATGCCTTGATTATTTTTAATGAATAGGTCATTTTTAATCTCGTGGCAGATGGTTTTTTTTTTTAGTTTTTTTTTTTTTTCATCTTTAACATACTATTACAAATGACTAAGAACTTGCTAACGAGCACTTACTGCTTTCTGCCAGTAGATTGTATACTGCAAAGCAGAGCAGAATATTGTGCAGTACTGCAGTTTTTCACGTGCCATTGTATATGTGTCTAGAACATTTCTTTCTGTGTTGAGAATTTACCAAAAAAATAAGAATGGTAAATGAACACTATGGTTGTTGTAATAAATAGCCAGATTCCTTAAACAGAAATGGCACTTATTTTATTATAGGGACAAAGTCAATAAAGCAAAAGCACAGCGCTGGGTGCATGACTCAAGTCAGAGGCACACCAGCTAACACTTTACCCACGTCTTATATACATTCTATATTGCATACGTGGTTATTATTTTAGCAGAGTAATTGTTTAAAATGATTGATTATCATTAGTCCCATCTTTCTTCTATTTGTATGTTTCCTTCTGGCAATTGTTTCTGAGGATCGATGATCTTCAGTTCCCTTTTCCTGGGCATCTGTTTCCTTCTGGTAGGTTCAGCTCCCTTCTCCATGCATCTGTTTCCTTCTGTTAATCATTCGTGGGGTCTTTTGGAGAAACTCCCTCTTGTTTTTCTCGGATGTTCTTCCTTCATAGCTGCTAGTAGTTGTTATCTTTGAAATTTCTTATGTTTCCTAATTTACTAAAGGTTAGTTATCCTTATAAATCAAATACTTATAACATTGTTATTATGGCGAAAGCCAAAAATACCTTCACTATTTTTCACAGTTGTAAAATAAGTTATAGTTAAGAAATCTAAGAATTAAGTCTGCTTGTCAAATTGAAATCATTATCCTTTACATATATGCAATTTTCAAGTACGTGATCACAAATCCTTTTTTGCCCATACCACAGAGCCTCTAAATTTTCAGGATTTGACCATCAGTTCAATTCAGATCGGCTTCATTGACCTCCAGTTTATCAGCATTTTATATATATCCTAATATCTCTTCTACTGCCTAGGATGGATGGAGTGCAGCATAGCATGGTTATACCTTTTCCACCTACATAAGCTGGAAGAAAATCAAATGATGAGGTGCAATAGCTACCTGCTCCTCTGAGGATTACTGTTATTGCAGGCATTTTTCTTAAACCCCTTTTTAGCTTTTTCATGGCCATAGTAATTGCAGGATCAGGTCCAATGCATCTAATAAAACTCTGCCCACTGATCAGTAATAAGTAGTAATAAGTGACATTAACTAATAGAGCATACCATTTACAAAGCGTGTTGAGTGACAAAGCATTAACTAAAATTAGAAGAAATTCATGAAGTTGGTGAAGGATTTGGCACTACTTGAGGACTGAGCAAGAAAGAAACTTGATCCCATGGTGTAGGCTACAAAAAGACTCTAGTACATGGCCTTTTCTTCCTCCACTCCAGGATTTTGCCTAACTACAAAGTGTGTAAAGGCATTCAGGGCCTCTGTGCATTTAATAGCTGATCTGCTATTCATCACACGCTACATGGTTACTGTATGTAGAGTCAAAGGCCCTAACTGTTCACCCTATGGCTGTCATACTCAAGAAGTAGTAGGTTTACATGGTGAAACAGCTCTTCAGCATGTGCATTGCCCCTCTACCAGCATCCTGCTCGTGCGTGCTGCTGTGCTGGAGTGTGTAGAGCTCTTTGGTGTATGAGGAGGGAGGTAGCCAAAGGGTACCTGAAGTACTACATTTCTACCTGTACACTAGACCCTGAGTGCTAGGGCTGGGAAATCTGAACTCTGCTGGATTTCTGGTAATGGATTTTCAGGTAATAAAGACAAGAAAGCGGGGCGGCATCACACCAGGGCCACATAAACATGCTGGGATACAGAAGAGGTTGACTGAACCAGAATGAGATTTGCAGGGATCTACTGCAGTTGACTGAACTGGAGTGGGATTGCCTTCTGCTTTCTCTTTATTCAGGGGAAGTCATTGGGCTAGTCAGGATCCTGCCTCAAGTACTTCTCGGTGTCGGAGGTCAATGCTAGGAGTGCGTGGGAAAGGCAAGTCCCTTCTTTTTTGTCAGCTTATATTTTCACTCTGAATGGAAAGCCATAAACCTACCCTATAAGAAGCACACATATATGGACCTATGCCTGGAAAACCCTGAAGAGAAAAGTGCTCACTTTCTCACAATGTCCCAGGCTGAGCGAATGCTACGCTGTCACATCAGACTCCTAATCTCTTAATTGGAGCTCCTTAGGAGTTAGAAGTCTGCATAACATATTTTAAATGGGGTGCTAACAGTTTTCTGTCACTGATAGCAGTCCCCAAGGATTCTGTGATGGATTTTATTTTTGCTGATTTGGTAGAAAAAATATGATTCTATTTTTGCTTTTTCCATCATGTTATTGAAGTTTGTAAATTATAGTAAAACAATGCATACCTGATATAATGCAAGAGTCAGCTTTACTAGACATCATTATTGTGTTTACACATGAACGCATGCATGTGCATACATATATGTATATGAACCCACTGACTTTTCACTTCAGGGGTTCTATTTTCAAACTCTGGCTTCCATTTCTTATCCCCTTCCCCGATACAATTGAAACTTCAAGTCTGCATCTGTTTTTTGCCTGCATGGTAAGCAATGTTCCTTCTACACAGCCCCACGGATTTCACATGAAGGTAGCAGCCCACCTGTGTGTCACCACTTACACACGATTTAAGATCTTCAATGTGTAAATGATGGCATAATCAGGCATTAAGCCGCATGAACTGCTTAAACTGTCTGGCAGATAAAAGTTGCTCCCTTCTCATTCACTGTACAAGTACAAATATAGAGGCCTGTTTTAACATTAGCTTGCAGTTTAGTCTTTGTTTCCTGAACGTGAAAGAAAAAAAACTGAATTTCTTACTCTGCTAAAAAACAAGAAAGCAAAGAAACAAACAACGAGCAGGTGGGAGACCTTCATTAAAGCAAACCACTGCAATTAATTAATGAACAAAAAGGGAGGTGCTGCCAGCCAAATTTTTGACATGTAATTTTCTAGTACGTGAATACACTATAAGACCCTTCCTTTGTGAACAAGAAATTGAATGCTTAGTAGTGACATACATCATCCTCCCAGACAATAAGCAGCATGTGGTCTCACAAGCTGAGGTCACACCAGCTTGTAGTAACTGGATGTCCATTATTTTCCTTGGAAACAATGACTACTGGCAGCATTAAACTCCCAGGCTTTTGTGAAAACATAGTATGTTACCTTGGGAAGATAGCAATGATATTGCCTATTGCTACGGTAGATAACGTGTCTGTCTAATGCAATGGAAGCATACTTCTATTCATCTGCTGCGTGTCTAAGCTTTTTGGTTTGATCAACGATGTTGTGTGAGTGAAGGTGCCAGGATTACTGAATCATTCCTGACTAATGGTGATATCATCAGCAGCAATTTTTTAGGCTTAAAGTACTGGTTAGTGCTCAGTACTGAAAGGAAGTAGTTTACAGAGGTAGAACCACAGAACGCAAATCTGATTCAACTAAGCCTGAGATTTATTGGCATTTCTGAAACATATAAGATATGGAGATACTATTTATGGGGTAAATCCAGTGCATAAAAAAATATGTTTTAAAGACAGTTTCAAATGATTCTCTGTATCTATTTGTTATCCTTCAGTTCTAAAAATTAATTTAGCTGCCTAGCCATAATTTTTCAAAAGCTTATGTTTATAAAGAAGATGGAATGTTTCTATTTCCTTCCTAATTATTTCCACCATGAAAGATATTTTTATACACTCTGTTATCATTCCAGTTAATGAAAACTTCTGATGCCTAAAATATTGAGAGAAGAGACTGCTCTGGGCCACAATCTGAGTTCAGTTTTAATTTCAAATTTAAAATTATTTCAGCATTGAAATGTCGGTGGGAAGTAAGCATCTACATAACCACTAAAAATTGCCTAGCTTCTTATCTTTACTTTGGATAGAAAACTGCAAAATGTTGGTAACACACTTTCCAGCACCCCGTATGTGCTCAGACAGTAAAACCTTTAGAGGACTGTTTGTCTCTTCCCCATCTGTACATATAGGAGAAGGAAATCTCTCATCTCACCTGGGGTAATGTAACAAATATGGTGAAGAAAGGGAACAAAAATAGAAAATCTAGCAGGGTAGGTTCAGTCTGCATACTTTTTTTCAATTCATAACCAACGCCAGTATAATCACAAGAGTTACAGTGACGTAAAACTGGTAAGAGAAGAGAATACAGCCGACTTCAAGACTGAGTCTTTCATGTCATTTTCAGAGGAGCTTTCAGAATGAGCACAACAGGCGTTCAGAACTGCCTTGGAAAAGACAGTGGTAAAACATATGTTAAAGATTAGTTAAGAGTTTCTGCAGTCACTGAACCACAACATAATTTGATTTTGTTGCTTTTTTGATAAGAGCAGCATTTCTGGAGCATACTTGTGTACAATAAGCACACATCTCTCTCTTTTTCCATTAATGCAAGTAGCCTCTAGGGAAGAAAACTTTTCCAGTGTTAATTAGGCTTGTTTTCAGTAAACTTTTGTGCAAGATAGAAGCTTATAGTTAAACATTATTTATATTTGCAATCAGTTTTTAATGGATTGTGTCTGTTTTCACTTACTCCTTTCAGACCTGTTAAAGTGAAGGATAACTATTGGGGTAAATATGTAGTATTTTTCTTTTGTAAATCCATTAATATTCCTCACCACAAATGCGTGTATGTTAATGTAATTTTCAGTATGTTCATAATGTGGGTAATGCCAGCATCTCTTAGTCACTTTCTGTTGCCTGGAATTTACTTATTTTGCAACTGAACTGAAGATATGTGCTGCTATGCTTCAGGAGAATATAAATACTGTGGAGTTTTGGTTTTTTTTTTAAACAAAAGTCCAGTGAGTTACTCTGTGCTTTCTGTTACAATTTAAGCAAGCATTTGTAATGCCTGGATAAATGTAGACAGGACCAGCATAATTCTTTTCTACAGAACAGGCATATTAACTATAATGCTATGAGCACACAGAAAGTATTTTCTGGTCAGTGTTCTCCATGCTTGAGGTAAAAATTTCCATTCTGCTGTAGGCTTAGTGTCGATATTCTGTAAATATCTCTGCTATCACAGTATGATTATGGTGACATTTTCATAGTGGGCAAAGACAGTGAATTAAGTTGGTGGTCTTTGTATCAATGGACTGTGCTTGACAGTGGTTTGTCTGGAAGATCACTAAGTCATGAAACTTTTACAAGCCAGTGAGACAATATTTGCAAAAAAGGAAACTAGATTCTGGTGCCATAGTTGGTCTGTGTATGTATCAGTAACCATGGAAGGATACTAAGCAACAATGATGAGCAACTGCTGAGCAAAGATGAACAGGATAAGGGAAATGATGGGAAATACCCTTCTTATTTCCCATCAGTAGTTCACACCCAGGATCAGACCTGAATTTAGGCAATGTTCCAAAACCTGATGCCTGGACACAGTATTACATCATATTAAATGCTTGCTTAGCAGTAATTTAAAATAAACAAAGAAAAAGTGGAAATTATATCTGAACCAATTTGATAAACTTTATCTCATTAAATAGGCCATTTAATATGTTAATTTTATTATAATCTCTATGTACTTTAAGAAACAGTCAAAAGGACATTTAAGCACTTGTCTTTACATGCTTCCAAACTTATCCTTAATAGATCTAGAAACAAACTTCGTTTTCTTTTATTTTTCTTCCCCCAGGAATTTTAAAACACCTTTTTAGTCTGGGACAACTTTTCCTTGAACTCTGGACAAATTCTGAAGGCATGTTAGTTTGAAAAATCCAATATATCTAAACTTCTACTAACAGTCTGCAAAATCGAATATTTTTTTTCATGTGGATCCCAACCTTGAGAACTCCTATAAGAAGGGATGTTCTCCTTCTCCTTCATGGAGCATTGAATAAGCCTCCAGGTAAAAGTACTTTTGTTTTACAAGCTGACACTTTTTGCTTCTCTGTTAATTCTAATGATGTCTTAGAAACATGAAAAGATTGATTTTGTCCTTTTATATGTAATATTAATAAATTCTCATTTAGTTTAATCTTGTTCTCATGCCTGATATTATTACTAGAATCCTTTGATAAAAGTACACATTTAATAAGCGCTCTTTCAAATTCTAAGGAATGCTTTGTCTCTTTTCATGTATTCAAATATGGCAGCAAACAAAATAACTTGAAGTTTACAGTAAATTCTTCCAGATTCATGGCAAGTAATTCTCAAACTACTTAAAAAAGGTAAAGAACAAATATGCGATTTTTCTAGATCTTCAAATTACACACACAAATTTCAGATACACATCTGTTCACTAAAAGTAAAACTATTTATAGGTAAAAAAAAGGCCTTTAAGGATACAAGTAAAACAAGTGAATCACCTGCTATCTATTTTGCACTCATAAATGCATAGCCAGAACATGGAAAATTTTCTTACTCAGATGCTTTTCTAAACGCTGCAGTACTTCAGTACTTAAGACTTAAACTATGTAGTTTTTTCTAGATATAAACAGTAATAACACAGTAGTAATAGATGTTAAACTTTGAAAGTACTTATAAGGACTATTACAGGATAAAATTCTGAAAGAGACAACACGTAAGGTAAATGACAAAAAGAAGAAAAACCTTTTTCCATGGTCCTATAAAGTTGTGGCCTTTTGTTTCTCTTTCTTTCTTTCACAATTGCTTCCCACAATATAAATTCTCTTCTCAAGGGCATAAAACTTGTTAGTATAAAGAACCGTAAGTAAGTAATTCTGGGTCAGGAAAGACTATTATCTACTTTATGACAGTAGCTGATAGCAGTCCTCAAGCAAAGAATATAAAATATACAGTAGTGCTCACCCATCTTCCAGCACTCCGGCTTAGAAGCTGCTGAAGTTATGGATATTATCTTTTTGTTTAAAACTTTAAATAGTTTTTACTTCATTAATGTACTTAATTGCTTTTTGTATCTATTTATAATTTGACATTAACTAATTCCTTTTGCTACAAGGCTCCTCCACAGTCTATCTGCAGCGTGGAAGTAGTACTTGCTTTTGTTATAAAGCTCTGCATAATGATTTCTTTGCATTAATTTTAGCGCTTTCATCATCAGAAATATTGTGTAATCACTCCGTTTCTGCAATCCTCCCATGATTATATGGTTGTTTCCTCATCAATGTTTCCTTTCAAAGTTGAAGGCTATTTTTCTACATTCTATTCCAACCTGACTCACAAAAAGGCAACTGTTTCCTCTACAAGTTTATTGAGTGGCGGGGACCAAGCTCTCACTGCTTAGCACTCAAGATGCAGGTACATTATAGATTTATACAGTTGTGTAAAGATGCATAGTGTTTAATTTTCTATTATTTTCTGAATAATTCCTACTTTTTGACCATTTTTTTGAATTAACACTCTTCAGAATGACTGTCAAATCTCTTTCCTATGTAAAGTAGGTAATTTAGGGCATGTCACCCTGCGCATATGTTTAGGGATATTTTTCATCACGTGTGTTACTTTGAATTTATCATTCTTGAATATTATCTGCCACTTTAGCACTTAGTCTCTTGATACCATGACATTCTCTGTAGCTCTTTGGAGCCAGCTGCTTTTATTATCCTCAGTAATTTTGAATCCCCAGGAAACTTTGTCATCTCACTAATTACCCCCTTCTACATTTTATTTTTCAATATGGTGAACAGCGCAAGTCCAGGCACAAATCCCTGTGGGATGTGCCTGAAAAGTGATCATTTATTTACCCCTTTCTTCCCAAGTCCTTTAGCTGACTATTGATCCACAAAATCTTAAGAGCTTTTACTGAGTGATCTTGCCCAAAGTTTTTCAGTGTTAACGTATGGTTTACTTTTAAATACCTTGATAAAATTTCATATAGAGTGAAAATTGACTCATGATGGTAGTATATGAAAATTTATATTAATGTTGCTGCCTACCTAAAATCTAAACGTATCTGAAAGGACACAATAAATACACAGTATTTTTTCTTAAACTATGGGCTTTGATGAGATGCTGTAGTCCTGAGTGTCTGTGTCCTTTAGAATGCTTTAGCCAGAAAAAACAAACTCTCTTCTTTATAAGGGAAAAGTGTAATTCTCAACATTTTTGTTGTTGTTTGTTTGTTGTTCTTTCTTTTGCTGTCCTTTTCTCTGGTCTGTCATTGACCTGCTTACAGAGACCAAGTATCTTGTTTGAAATGCAGAATCCAGAAGGATGACAGAATTATTGTCCTGGATTTAGTATTTTTATAGTGATATTACTGACAGAAGTCACACAGAAGTGGCTCTACTGTCCTTTGAATCCCCCAACAATAACAAAATGTGGCTCTTGTTATAGGGCAATCATGGTTAATCTTCTATACAGCACAAGTGGTCTTATTCCTTCACATTGTATTCTGTTCATTACTTATTGCTTGCCCTGTGTTTATCTGCATTCTAATTTGTGTTTAATAAGGAAGGTTCTCCCATTTCCCCCAAAGGCATTTAATTGAAGTGAAGGTGACCAGCAGGTGGTTTGCATAAAATTTCATTAGCCTCTTAGATTGTTTTTGACACCTTTATGAAAGAATTCTTCATTACCATGCAAATGGTCATTGGCCCCGTTTCCAAGCTATTCGCCATATAACATAACATACATATAACAATGTTATATTCTCTAAGATTTATATGATTCATTCAGCTAAATTCAGAGTTATAACGACACGCTTACATAACTGCAGAATGCCAAGTATCTCATACAAACCATATCATATTATGCCATTAAGAGTATCCAGTATTAGGAGTATCCAGTACTATTCAGATAAGAGAAGAACCAAAGAAACTGTGTTTGTTTGATACTCTTATCCTTTGAGATGACACTAAGACAACTCAGTACAATAACTGGTATTAACTTTTATTTCTTTGGTTATCTCTTGTGGATATGAATAAACTAACGTCTTTTTGCTTGCAAGTTTGTAACCCAATATTACTTGTAATTTCCAATAAGTACAATTAAAAATATTTTAAAATAAGTAAAAAAAAATCCCAATTTATTTTTTTTAATATATAAATTGTGTTCTTTTTATATTGCTGACTTATTTAAATACCAGATATTGGTCTTAATTTTCACTATAATTTCTACTTTGTACATTAAGCAATAGAAAATTTCATGTCAGTATCCACAGACTGGTTGCTTATTTTCAGTGCATGTATAGTTTGCATCCGCTTAAGTAGTATTCTAAATTTTCTGAATGCTCATGTGAACATAGCTTTTGATGATGGATTCAGTGAGTTTCAAATATTACAAGTTACATATATAAGGAAAAGGAGAATTTTATTTTTACTGAAATCCTTTCCTTTCTAGAGTACCTATTTAGAAAAAGATCATCTGAAGGTAATGAGACTGCAGTTTTGTTTTAATAACTGCCATCCACATACAGCAAAGCATGGGACTTTTAATGTTTTAATGATTTTTTTTTTTTGGTCAATAATTAAAGTAGAGCATTATAAGAATTTGTAACTGCTGGTAGCCAGCCTGCAGGCTGTTGGATGTTTCAACCCAATTTAGCGAGTACTGGACTATAAATGCCTGAAAACTGGTGCTGGAGTTACATGTAGGCTAAAAAGCCACAATAATATACTATGAAGTGAACTGAGAATTTGAACTTGTTTATCACAATTATGTAGCAATGAAAATATTCCATAAATTTAATCTCTTTAGAACTGATTTTTTTTTTACCATAGACGGTTATTTGTCTGTAGGTTTTTTATTGCAACGTGTGCATTTTAATGTAACTTATTCTTAACATTTATGTTAACAATTCAAGGATTACCTTTCAACACCAAAAATGATCGAGTTTTGACATCCTGCCTCATGTGTGCCTGCCTGAATGGTATGTCACTGGCATATATCATTTTATGGATAGCATGCAATTTCTCTGAAGGGCTGGAACCTCTAGCACAAATTTGCAACCAGGAGGGGCAAATGATGTACTTTCAGCTGGTCTGCCTGCCCTGATGAAGTGCCATCCACATACTGTCCCAGTAGAGGTGAAGATCCTCATGGAGAAAAACGTGACTGACCATTGATGGTGCCAAAGGGCTTCCAGTGATCTGATTGACACAGACCCTAAGATTATCCCCTGTAGGACTGTTGCTTTAGGCCCTCCCATAGATCCTTCTTTGAGGTCACTGTCTATCTTACCATGTAGGGTCCCCTTGAGATCCCTGCCTCTCTGCAGGTCCCACTACATAGTCACCACATGCATAAACTCATTTCTTCCTGAAGGAAAGTGCAGGTTCACCAAATAGCTGCCCTGTTTTATAATATCATATTAGGACTCTATTAGTGCTCTCTATGTATAGCCGCAGCTCTAGTAATCATAGATAATGATGTTTTTAAACCAGAATCCACAGGAAGGGCCTGTGTAAAAATGGGACTGCTTAAAAAGCGTTACACAGCAGATTAGCTAACTATGACTTACATCTCTTGCCTATCATCAGGACAGTATGATGATGAAGATCATGTACTCAAAGGGCCTCTGGGAACCAAATTAAATTCATTTATTTCTGCACAATTGTTACTCTTTTTCTTCCTTTTCTTTTATACTTATCCTTCTTTGGAAAGGCGACTCTTTTGGCGGATTCACAATTATGCATACCCTGGCTCTGGCTTGGTGGCCCAGAAGGATTTGAAGTGAGAGTAGCAGACTACTAGCATGAACCTAATTGCAAAATTTTAGTGTTAGCAACACTGTAAATTATATTCAATTAGTTAGTTCACAACATTGCTATCCTAACAATGGTTGCTGCTACTACTGCTACTACAGACTATTTTGTGACTTTAACAAGCAGTCTCATCTTTTCTGAAATTCATAAGTTGTTATGATAAGAAATAAAATTATGTGACTTAAAGGACCATGCCTTATTCTGACATATGACTTACACAATTAGCAGCATAAATCTTACTGCAAATCATGGAAAATAAGTCTCAAAAGCAGTATCGGAAAAAGATTTAGGCTTCTGAATCATTTAGCAGCTTAAAAAAATACATAAAATCTCAAGACTTTTTTTAATTACATTTTAGTATTTATACCTTTGAGTCATTTACTTACTGTAGTAGTGAAGACTCGTTAGTCAGTGTGGAATAAATATGATTAATGTAAATCTCAGGAATACAAAAATGACCTGCTCCATAGGAACTTTGCAAATCATTATCCTTATTTCATAATTTATCAAAAAGACACTCAACCCTTTCTTTTCTTTTTTTTTTTTTTTTTTTTTCCCCTGAAGAATCACAACATTGGAATGACTGTGGTCAAGAAGGGAGGGCAACTTCATAATTCCATAGTCTGCATCATAAAGTTCCAGCTACTGACCTTCTGCTCTTTTATTAAGAAAGAAAATAATATAAAGTATTTCTGCTGACACAATGGGTAATACAAAACAGGGAGAGTGAAGGGATTCTTTCTTATACGCTAATCTCAGGCCATTTCAAATTGCTATACACCATAACCAAGTCTTTAAATTCTGTGAAAAGATGAATGGACAGTCGCTGACAGTCTCTGAACATCTGATTTGCGTTTCAACATCTTCGCCTTTTTAATGCTACTAAGGTATTGTATAGTGCAGGGTGATTTTTAGTCAGAGATATTGTTTGGCATATTTCAATTGCTTTGGTATTCTACTATTGACTTGTGCTATGTTTAATAGTATAGAATATAAACTACATGATAGAGTGTGTTAAATGCATGGTATAATTTATACAGTGCAGTTTACAATGCATAGGAAATAAAAGCATGTGAAACAGTGAATCTGTATCACAAACTGCAGAAGATAAACAAGCTGATTGAAACACTTGTATAACAATTCAAGTGCCAGCTGGAAGTCTAAAATCATCCCTCTGTTGTAAGTACTAGTAGATCTTGGTAGTAACTACAGCATGGTTATTAACCATTAAATCAGTGAGAGCAATATTGCTCCCTTCCAACGTGTTTCTCCAGCCCCAGTTTCTTGCCTCAGTCTTGCTTTGGTTGAGCTTCAGGAAACCTGTTCACCTCAGAGAACCAATCTCATGCAAATAGTGCTTGAACATCACTGCTCAAATCAAGCAGAACATACAACCCTTATCTAGCAGTTTTCACCAGAAAAAAAACTGTCAGTGACATCTTTAATGTTTTGGTGTTTCTTTGTAAGGTCTTGATAGTGAAACTCTTAGTTGGTCAATTTAGACAGGTCATATGGTATGAAACAACACTGCTCCTGGAATCAGACAGTCAGGATAAGCATACAAGTATGAATACAAGGTTAAATTTTCTAATTTTCCATAATGTTAACTTAAAATTCTCAGTTTCCACGAATATTCATTCCAACAAAATAATTAGTTAAAACAGCATCAGAGATACAAATGAGGCTAACCTGCAGCCACAGTGATTGATTTCAAGATGTAAATGAGTATTTGCAGATCTTTTGAGAGCAGAAATTAATCAGTTTCACTGAAATTGTAAGAAGAATGTAAATAACATTTATATACCTTATTCATAGCATTCTCTTGATTTGCCTGCAGAAGCATCATGAGGTGTAGATGATGTAGTGTTTTTATGCTAAATTCTCTCTGCTTGAGGACCTTAAGGAATACAGTATTCCCACAGTTGGGAACATAAAAAAAAAAAAAAAAAAGAAAAAAAAGTGCTTCGTATTTGTTTAACTAATCTGGAAAAGTCAAGGTCCCATCTCACTTCATAACCAACATAAAGGATCTCAGGAGTTTGTGTGAGGGGAGAAAACACTCAGTACTGTCCTTCTATATTAGAGGATAATAAGTTGTGGTACCATTAGTTATAGTTTGACCTTAAACTTTTCCAGGATCGCTGCAGCTGTACACCAACTGCGAAGTTCTAGCTAAAAGTTGCAATATAGCCTTTGATATCTTTCTGTGTTATGATTAATTTAATATATTAATTAATTAAGCATTTCCATATTTATAATTGAGTGGTTATGCATGGGTAGTTATCACATTACTACTTAAGTACCACAAACAGTTTCCCTCACTGAAGATTTTTTTGTCCTTTTTTGCTTTTCTTTTCAAACGTACTGTGTTTATGTAGCATTATTCAGCAAATACAAATAGTGGGATAAATATTTATGTCTAAGATACCTCAATTGAAATGTAATTTTCTTTTATGTGTTTAAATTTGGATTTACTGAATGATGCTGAGTACCCGTTATTACCTGACAAATAACAGACGGTAGGATTCATGGCTGATGACTGAATCTAACTTAATCCTACACTTCTTTAATATTTGCAGAAAAAGTTGCGATTTTAGAAGTTAGTTAAGATAAATAAATTTATAAAATCTATGATCTATCACATTTTCTATCACAGCAGTATCTTAATTTATCATATATTTCCTAGGCTGCATTTCCCTTTTGCTAAGTTGTAGGTTCACATTCGTTGACATGGCTCGGTAAGCTGATATCCACACTATTGCCAGGGACTTTTTCCCACCACCAAGCCACCTTCTGTGTTTGCTGCTACCCACAGTTGCGTCCAGCTGTCTATGCAGTGAACTGGGGAATTGATCCAGCTGTAAAAGAGCTCAAACTTTTTTTTTTCAGAGATAATTTAGGATAAATTAGTTCATCAATCCAATCCATTCTGTGGCTACACAAACACTTGTGCCAGTGCTGAGCAGGGGCTCCTGGAGCAGAAAAAACCTGGGAGATGAGGATGGGCTGGCACACCTTACAGCACAATTGCTACTGAAGGATCACACCCTCAAGGTCCAGGACTCACATTAAACTGTAGCATATCTGGGACATATAATTAGCTCATTCTGACTAAGGCCAGCTTTCATCACTGTGTTGTGTACATATATTTTTTTAAGGAGTGGTTACATTAACTTTCTGTATTTACTGAAATCTAAGACCTACCTTTTTCTCCCAAAAGAGAAACTAGTAGTTGCAAATCTCATAGGCCCAAGAGGTACCTGCCTTTCTTACATTTATTTATGAACCATCTTGTGCCCTGATCTTGCCTCTGGATCTGCTAGCGTGGACTTCTGTGCCTGTCACTTAAATCAGTAGAACTTCATAGAGGCCCAAAGGGCCATGCCAGTAAATGAAGATGAGACAAGCTTTAAGAAGACAGAGTTAGAGAAGTAAAAATACTGCCATAGTTGGCTTCAGCATCGTTTTTACTTCCAACCACTGAAAGACCTTTCAAATAATTAATTCTCTTTAGAATATTTCCTGCTGAAACTGAGGATGATAATTTTAACATGCGGGTCTTTCTATTATACCCTCTGGCAAAGTTGAATAGCCACTTTGAACACTGGATTTATGTTTCTGGAATAAACTTTTAGGAAATCCCCTAATTTGTTCCATTCTAGTTTTGGAAGAAGTTGAATGCAGCAGTCTTACAAACTCATCTTTTTCTGGGAAATATTTAGTTTGCAGTCTTTACCTCTGCTCATCAGAATTTGCGTTGTCCATATTGCCTACCAATAGTTCCATTTCATTATGCTCTTTTTGAGCAAAACTGAATACCAGCTTGCCACATTACCATCTACTGTTAGCAGTAAGGGGACCTGGACTCAGCACTCCAGTGCCATCACAATGCAGTATCAAAGCAATAGCTCTAGAAAGCTGAATTAGTGCTGGCAGTTGAAGCAGAACACATTTCCCATTCTCTCCACATTATTCCTGAAAGTGCTATCTTTCAGAGGCAGTGCTCTCAAGAAGAAAAATTGTGTACAGCTCTTGTGCCTGGGTTATGTATTTGTAAAACTACTCAGGCAGCAAGAGAAGTTGAATATTTCAGTATCTGTCTAGTCCTACTCCATGGATACAGAAAAAGACACTGAATGAAAGGTGCTACATTTCTTTAATCCACACTAGTGCAGATTTCCAAGATAATTTTCTAAAAAGGAGTGAAAGTGCAGCAGTTGTGTTTGAAAATACTTGCACATCTGGCAACTGTGTGTCAAAGCTCCCTGTTTGTTAACCCACATCTTTTGCACTGCAGTTGTTTAGAGAATCAGGGTGAATGTCTTTGTTGAAAAACAATTTCCTTGCAGATACGCAGAGTGCAAGCTGAATAAATCAGCTAGAAGGACCCAGAAATATACAGATATAAAATGTGCACATTAATTGATACTTTCAATAGCTGCCTCTGAAATTGCAGAGTAGGTTTTTCACGCTAAGCAATGATAACGGTAACTACATCATGTTATCTTCCAAAAAGCTGAACCAAAAGAGCTAAGGGTAAAAAAGTTTTAACTTATTAGTAACAGTCAGCCATGTAGAGTCAGGAGATATGACTTTTCTAATGCATTTTATATTAGATCCATATTTTATGGATGTAGAAGAAAAATTGTAGGAGGACCCAAGGTCCTCTCTGATGTGAAGTAGAGCTTTGGAACTAACATTTATATACAGGATAATTATTAAAGGTAGAATTTCCTCTAGACGCAATCAGGGTAGAGCTGTTTATGGTAGATTTCTGCACATTTTTATCAAACATTTTCTCAGTGTATGGAGAAAAGGTGTCTCACAGGGAGAGAATGTTGTAATAGACTAGCTGATTACCATCTTATGAGTAGATCTCAATACTGGTAACACTTCTAATATATGCGGCAAAATACGGGCTGTTTTGCAGGTAACTTGAGGACGAGTAACTTTGTAACCTGAGTCTTTGGAGTTCACTAATCGTGAAGCTCTTTAAATTGCTTTTTGTTGGCCGGGGAAATAATCGTGGAAGGACTGAAGTGCTTCTGCCTTTTGAGCTTTGCAGGCTCCGTACAGGAGCTCTGTGGCTCTGCCACAGAGACTGGTGCATTTACTCTCCACAGCAGGTTGCAGTGGAGAGTAAATGCAGAAGTGCCCAAGCTAGCAGAAAAAGATTTAATTCCAGAGCCACAAGAAGCACAGATGCATAGATGCCTGTGATTGCTCAGTGCTAGTAAACCCTGCTAACTGGCAGATCTATTTAGCTGGCATGTAGCACTGTGCTGATCCTGATGTGCTGTTTTGGAAAATATGTGTCTTTGGCACCCCAGTTCACTGTGTAGACATACCAGCTTGCTCAGGGGTCTCTAATGCTATACACTGCTGGGCTCTGAAGGCTTGTTTGTATCTTGAATACTCTAAAGAAATGTGCAAGGTGAAGCTTGCATGTTGAAAGGATCATACTCCTACCCACAGATCTTGTCTTGCTCTTTGTAAAAATATCAGTAATTACCTTAAAAGATGAGGCAAAGACTCCATGAGAAATAACGACAAACGTATTGTCTGGTATTCACTCAATGAAGGTGTCTGTCAGGTAGCTACTTATATGACAGACTATGGTTACATACAGATTCACTGTAATCACATACCGGGGTTATATAAAGATTTGATTCTGTGAACATTTCTTTGAATAGTTCCAAAAGGGCAGAGCTCTACCATGTTCTTCAGTGAATAGGTACAGAGGACAGTGGTGGTGGTGTGCAGCAACTTATTGATGATTTCCTGACTGCTTCACCCCTTTAGAAGTGAAAACTCTTCTTCGCATGTGAAACTTGCAGACAGTACAGATGCAGGTATTTTGTAGGTCCAAAAGCACCCTTTGATTTAAATAAATAAAAAATCAATAAAATAAAATAAAATAAAATAAAATAAAATAAAATAAAATAAAATAAAATAAATAAAAAAATCAGCAGTATACTGTGAAGATCTCCATGTCTGGAAAAGATTGTTCCCCTTTAATAGAAATAAACAAGATAAAAAAAAAAAAATCTGTCATTCTGTTATGTTTATTTTTCACCCTATATAGACAGTCTTCATTCCTGATTTAGGAGCTGTTGCCCTTGTCCTATATCTCTGTGTCCTAAATGGGTATGGCAATGACACTGTGATGACTAGCAGTCAACATTTTACAACATTAGCATAAGGAATATGTTACACCACCCTTCAAAGTCTACCCTGACATATTATGAAGTTTATTATTAATATTATTATCATTCCAAAATTTGACAACTGAGATTCAACATCCTATATGGTTTGATTCCTGGTTGCTTAGAGGACCTTTCTTCTCCTGCCCTTCACATTTCAAAGCAATCAGTGGACTCAGTTTCTGTGTTTGAACTAATAATCATCTCATTCAATATATGATAAATGGTTTATGGAGACTGTCATGACTTAGTTTCAGTTTTGAGATCTTTCTGATAACAGGTAGACTTTACAGTCCATTTTCAACTATTAACAGGGTCTTGACTTAACTGGCCTGGGACTGTAGATTTCTATTTTTATTTGTTGAATGGTTGTGTGATTACATCAAGCTTTCCCTTCTTTATCTCCTCCTCTCTCTCCCTAATCCCTTTCATTCCATGAGAATACTTGGCAAAATAAGGAGCAAAGGGATGGGTTGTTTTTTTTTTTTTTGCAATAGGATAAATATGTAGTTTGTACATCTCAAGGAAACTTGACATAAAAAAAAAAATGCCTCCACAGAAGTGGATTCCTCTCTTGGAATGTGACAGACCTGTGGAGTATTTTATTATTCTGCTACTAAGTTTTTGCTTAAGTTAAAACAGTTTCAAAAATTTATAACAGAGGGGGGAAAAAAAAAATCTAGTGTTACCTGCTAAAAGAATAGACTGTCTTCTGGAAGAGTAGATGACAACTTGTTTGGTCTGAACAACCGAATGCTTGAGCATGGTTGTTACCTCTGTAAGTGCTCCTCCTTTCTCCTAAATTAAACAGGATAAGGAGAGAAAGTTACAATTTTAATTTATGCATAAGTTATAGGGTAAAAAGTAAATAAATAAATCAATAAAAGTTCAGGCATATCTCTTAACAGAGACATCCTTAGAGTTTACCGAATCAAAGTGCTGATAACTCCATACCGAAATGCGTAATTCAGCCCTGTGGAATACATTTATATAGCAAAGATGTGGTTTTTATGTATGTATAAATATATACATAGTCCTTCTGGGTAACTGCACTTCATCCTTCTTTGAATTCACAAAAGGTCTCAGAGAGACAAGACTGGACACAGGAGTTAAAATTCTGAGGAACTGTTTACAAGAACTAGAATCCAGTAACTTACTATATAAGAATAAAAGTCAAAACAAATAGCACAATATTCCTTCTTCCTTTCTATTTCTGCCCTTCCGTCCTGTGTTTTTTGTTAGCCTTTTGGCCTTGTGTGTATTGATTGTAACTAGGTTACAGTGTTTCAAAACAACTCCAAAAAATTATGTTGTCAAATTTGCGTGTTCATTTAGGCATTTTGTTAACCAAAAATCATCTTCCAAGCTCCTGCATCTTGATACTTACCTTATACTTAATATAAACCTAATCCGATCTCACAACAGATTTACAGTGGAGTATCACTATCAACTCACCAGAACTAATCCTGTTCTATGGTTGCCTATATATTTCACTTCTATCTATCTTTCTATTCTTTATGATTTGAAAGGTTAAATGCCAGTATTTCTGTGTTTGTTTTTTTTTCTCCCCCCAACTTCAAAATTCTTCTTCCATGCCTTAATTGTTAGGCAATTTAGAATAAACCTTTAGTTATCAGAGTTACATAGGGGGGATTGTTGTTTTTTTTTTTTGATGGATGAACGTTTAGCATCTTAGGGAACAGAAAATACTTTTCAATGGCACACTACAGTTTTCCTCCATCTCCAGAATCTTCACTGTTCATTTACACTACACGCCTGATAACTTTTTCAACTTACCTGAAGGGTACTTCTGTTGTGTAGAGGCACCCAAAGGCAAAATTAATCTTCCTAATGGCAGAGAGAATTGTGCCACCTCAGTTGGTATTACAGGTTATTTAGCATAAACATATGTGTTCCCATTAAGGGCCATCCACATTCAACTAAAATGAGTCACTTGTGTAAGAAGTTTTGTTTATAAATCTGAGACTAATTTCCCTAGTCTATTCTGTATGTCCTATGTGGTATAAAATTGTACAAATGTCAGTGTGCAGCCTTGTAATATATTTCTCTGAGAGCAAAATGTAAAGTCATTATGTACTATATTTCTCAGCAGAATTATAAATAAATAGAACATGAAAAATAAAATCAGTTCTAGGTGAAGACCTTCACTACTTATCTCTCAGTTAAAAATGCAGATATTTCTTCAGTAACAACAATGCACTGACATGGTGGTTATATTAATATACAGTTAATACAGATTATATTAATTATGTGCACATATAATGACCTGTTAGTTAAAAGGCTCCATCCCCACTGGCTTTTATAGCTGGCTATATTCTCCACATGCACATGACTGTACTGTGGCTGCCCTTGTCTGAAAGAAGGCTCTTTTCAGTCTTGCACAATACAGAGAGATGGAGTCAGTCAGGTTTTCAACTTCCTCGGAGGTGCCCTCTTTCGAGCTAGAGTCTCTTTCATCTGTAATAGTCAGACAGAAGAGTTTTGCATTTCAGAAAATGTTTAGTCTATATTTTGGCTGCCTTTTATGTGCTAAGATCTGTGGAAATTTCAGCCTTCCTGAACCTGCCTGAGCCTCTTACGGTTTTCAGTGTTCACCCAGCTACTCCCGTGCCACCACCGTGGGACAGCTGTGTTGGAGAGGGCAGCACGAGGGGGACGGGGGGATGATATGGGCAGGCAAACCAGGGCTCCCCACATCTGCTCCCCAGAAGTCCCTGCAATGGCGCTGGCATTAGGCTGCTCCTGAATGGCCTTGCTGCAGCAGTAGTGCCCCAATGTGCCCTTCCACGCTCCCACCACATCCCATAGGGAGTATCCTCAGCCATGCCACTGGCACACAAATCATTGCATATCTCGTTATGAGCTCTCCCTTGACCTCTCTATAGAAGGCACTCCTGGATGTCACCTCAGGACTCTGCCTGATGCCTTGTATTAGCAGCGCTGTTAGTACAGGATTGCTCATACGAGCATTGTTAACATAGGATAGGAGTTCTGGCAGCAGTGCCTGTACAGTTTGGAAGGAATTTTCTTCCTGCTTTTCATCAGACTATTCTCAACCTGTATTTCTGGTGAGGGAGGTGTGGGCTGTTGCTTGTTAAAATTTAGTGCATCTGTTCAGTATCTACCAGGAGAGAGAGACTGGACTTGGGCAGGTACCAGCAGAGACTGTAGAGTAGCTGCCATGGGTCTCAGTGGTATCTGGTATAATGGCTATGTAATTTCTGTATGATGCTGGCTGGCAGAGTATATTGTGTTTGACCTGTGTTGCCTAGTAAATTTGGATCTCTCAGCGTTTGTGGTTACATTGCTCAAGGGCAATGTCAGACCACAGCCTCCAGATGAAAGCAGTGCACAAAAGTTAAACCACTGGGAGAGGGATTACAAATATTCTGGCCTCTGCTGTGGGTATGTATGTGTGTCACCTTCTTTAGTGGGTTTCATGTGGAAGAGTTTTGGAAAGCAGAAACTGTTGTGGCAGCGGAGGCGGTGTAGGAAATGGAAAGGTCTGGGGGTGCTGCTTGTGCCGGGGAGCTTTTGATGGCATCGAATGCCGGTCCTGGACCAGGACCATGTACTCAAAGAAGCTGAAATGTGAAGGTGAAGTATTGTAAACCATTTTTAATTACATGGTCATACTATTATTTTTTTTCCCCCAAAATATGCTTGCATCACTGAATAAACAGCACCAGGCCTTTTCCACAGATGAGTCGGGATAATATATTCAAGGCATGTGTTTCCCATAGTTGCACAAAAAGTACTGTATGGTCATGTGATTAAAGACTATCATAAATCATTTGTTGAATAAGCAACTTCAATTATGTCATTTCCTAACTTTCTAGTATTAAATTCAAAGTTCCTAAGGTACTCATAAAGTAGCTTCTTCTGTGCACTTATTTCCTACTTTAGCTTTTTTTTTGTTTGATTTACTTTATTATGTAGTCAAAATGAATCTAGTTTGACTAATTAGAATATATACAAGCCTATATCATCTTTAGAAATGAAGAATTTTCAGCTTAAATGTGCAATAATTAAGAGCAAATGGGACCAGGTACTTAAAATAGTGACAGCTCTGTATTTTAAAATGTTGGGATGCTGTTGTTTGGTTATAGAGAACAAGAAAAGAAAGCTGGAAAGATGCTGTTAAAGGCATACTTACTGAGAATTTTACTTTTATCTCAAAGATCAAAGGAAGCCATGATCTTCAGCAAAAATTCAGATTGAAAGTGATGAAATTATAATGCACATTGCAGATGATAAGCAAAGTAATTGTTTAGCAATTTGTGGGAAGGTGGAGAGCTTTTATAAGAGAGTAAATGAAGACAAGAAGTAGCCCAGCCACATATTTATAGTCTGTCAGAGGCTATGTCTTGAAAAATGGAAGGGTAACAACCACTAGATATATTCTTCAACCATATTCATATCAAAAATCAGGATGTACTGTTGCATAATTGGCACAACTGGGGACATCTAATCTTACTAATGTCTCTGTAATTGGTACAGACTATAAAAACAAAGGAATAAAGAACACAATTAGTATAATGAGTTAGACTGTTCAACCCTGACTCTCGGCAAGGACTTACCCAAATATTTCCACTGTGTACTCTCTCAGAAATAATTTATGTAGGATGGTATGCCTTCTTTCTTAACAAAATAGCTTGACCACTTCTAGTATTTATTACACAGGTTAGTCAAGAATGTCCATACACAGAAAACAGGGTCACAGTTTTTTGCATTTGCTCCCATTTTTTCCCTGCATGAAACTGGAATGAGAAAGTGCTGTACAGGGGCCAATATGCCTCTTTCCTGCACAATATTGTAGCACTGATGGAGATAATAAAAAGACTTAAAATCATCCTAAAGCGTTTAGGTTTAAGAGGTTTAAGATAGGAAAGCTTTCTAAAAGCAAGCCTCCTGAACCTGTGCCGAAAAAGGAGGTTTAAAGTAAATCCAGGGCTCTACATTAGCAAACATAAATGATATACTTCTATTGACCCAGAGGATTGTTCCTACTTATGCCAAAAGTTAATTTGTCATCAAAGCACCATTCAAAGGCTTGATTGCCCACTGTTGCATGAAGAAATAGAGTTTAAGGATTAAATTTATTTTCCTTCTACACTGATTTGTGTGTAGTTCTGCAACTCCGAAAGATTTGGGGTTTGCTCATAACAGCATGAGCTTCTTTATGTTACAGGACTTAATATTATATCCCTAAAAGTTCAGAGATTAATTGAATGACTGAATCTTAACAGTGGCTACTGTCCTCACAGTAGGAATACATAATATTCGTAAACAGCTCTCACCAGATAGTAATTTTGTTTGTGGTTTGTTTTAAATGAGCTGTTTAAAATTCTGTAATTAATTCAGTGTACACGGCAAAAATGACAGATGGTTATGATAAAGGAACTTAATGCCTTGTGGAAGCAAGTCAAACCACAATCACTAGCAGATGTTTTCTACAAAACCAGGTTGTTTGTGTGTGTGTGTGTGTACATACTATGTGTATATATATATATATCTGTATGTAGTTGGAATATGGAATATGAATATGTGTGTTTATGTGTAAATCTATCTGTAAGTCTATCTGTATCCATAAATGTTACTTGAATACTTCCCACACACAGGGCAATATTTACGATATTTCTTAGTGCAGTATTGACCACATTTATTCCTGTAGTTGTACAAAAAAATTCTATTTGGGCCAATTCCTTCAATTCTCCTTAAATTTTAGAGAACATTTACACAGATAACACTTTTGGCGACTTGTTTATAAAGTAGAAATATATGGTTCTAGTTTTCAAGACAAAAAATTAAAGCAATGGTTTCAAAACCATTTAGAGTTGTGCTCATACTATACAAAATGTTGATTATACCACTTATTAGAGATTTCAGAAAGGCGGTTACTGGAAAATACCAGTGAAACTGGGCTGGTGTTTAACAGTAGTCAGAATAGCTGTTAGCTTATGACTGGACATAGAGTCAGTGAGGCTACGGTATCACAGACAGTCATTGTTTTTCAACATTACCAAATGTTGATCAAAACACATACTTCATAGCATATATAAATATACATTTTTAAAGCTAACCAACATAATCTCGCAGAGCAAACTTGACAGGCAAAACACAGCTAAAGAGGGACTGGGCATTTCGTGACTTTTTTCTTCATCAGGCTGCAATTTCCAGTATTAGTAATCTCCCATTCAGTCTTGTATTCTGACCAACCCCTTCTATTGCAGGGGGATGCCGTGACTGATGCAGTCCTTTCTACGTGGTTGGGACCATCTAACTGTGCCATGAACAAGCAGCACAAGTATTCAGGGACTGGTGATTTTAGCTCTAGGTTTTGTCTGGCTCTGAAAAGCTGAGAACCTGGAGTATACACCCTGGACAAGACCCAGATCCATATCCATTTAATACCAGCATGCATGCCAGTCCTTCTGTTCATAGACCCCTTATCTTTGCAGAAAAGAGTTGGAGAGAAGTCAAAGCATACACTGAGAAGGCTCCTGGCTTGGAAGATCAGAAGTCAGGACTCCAGAGGTATGTAGAGCCTGTCTGTACTTGGCAAACCCTAGGTGTTCTGAACGGATGTGATTTCCTCTGCAACTCCAGGCTCTTTCAGCTCAGCTGGTGTTCACTACAGCCTATGAAGATCTTTTCATCCACATACGTAGACACCGAATACATATTTGTGCTGATGGAGAGAAGAAAACAGAAACGAACAATTTCAATTCTGACACTTCTAAATCTGAAGAGCTCACTTGAGCTACAGATAGAATGCAACCTGCTAGTTACAAGAAAAAAATAAAATCAGGTGGGAAGTACTTAATCAAAAATTCTTTTGAGGATCACAACACTCTATTTAAGTAAAGAACTCTTTAAAAGTAATTGTCAAACATGTGAGTTAAAAAAAAAATAATAGGTCTGAGTAATGCTCTTCAGGTATTTTGGATTACAGATATTTTTATTTATTTATTTATAACTATTTTATTTCTTTATATATTTATTTACTTATTTATAACAGGAAACATTCCTAGCTTTTACTTCAGGGAGTAAGAATTATTTTTTCCATATTTTTATATTGATACAGTGCTGTCTTTTTATGGTTTCCTTGCTTTTAGATTTTCTTGTCTTGGACTTCATAATTTCTGTGATACACTAAGTAATCAAACCCTCAAGGAATTGAGGAGGGTTAAGCGTTTCTCAAGTTATTTAATGTCCTAAAATAAGACGCTCACTTTTAAAGAGATGTAGTGTACAGGAGAACAGTGTGGGTATGAAGCCAATGCTTTGTTCAGGATCTAGGATATGTATAAGTAAGGTTGCATATGCAATAACCCCACCTGCAGTAAAGTAACAGTAATTGTTGCCCAGCTTTAAAGAGAAATTTAATGGCAATACTCAAAATCAAGGGCTGCAAAATCACAGAATTATTCCTATGAATCAGTAGAAGAATCGGGATGCTAAATAGTGAGAGCTCATTGTCTCTGAGCCTGCATAACCAGCTACTTCTGGCTCTTAGACTAATCATTAGACCAAACATTATGCTATTTCATGATGTGGATCCTATCTGGATTTCTAGCTTAGTTTTTGTCATTCAAAAGATGCTGTGAGGCTTGAAGTAATCTCACTGAAATGAATAACTCATTTGAAAGTGAATGGAATAGAGACCTGTCTTGGAAATGTTTAAAGATTTCAGAAGACTACATTAAAGTACTCACACAAAGGGTTCTCCCAATTGTACTAGAGCTTTTACAAGCATGTAGTCCCTCCAGATGGAATCTATTAGAGTCAAGGAGATTTGAATCAGAGATATAATCATTCTTCTAGAGAGCTTCTGTTGTAAACAGACAATACTGACAAAAGTAACAGTAACCCGGATATATGAATACCCATGAATAAATCTCCCAGGCATTCAATGGTGAGACTGGATTAGAACTCAAGTCGTGCCTCCAAAAACATTTGCAAATGTCCAGTTTTATAGATTGTGATCATCGTAAAAACACATGTTCTGATTCTGTAGTGTACTTTGTACAGGCTGAGGCCCAATATAAAAAGCAAAACCAAAAAAAAAGTAAATCACACTGTAACATTGTATAGGAAAATGTGGGACTAACACCACATAATAAGAAGCATCATCAATTAAAAAATCATATTTTGAAGTGTTAAACTGCTAATCTGCAAGTTGCTTCATGGAGATATTTAAATGTGCTGCTTCTAAAGTTACAGGAGTATGCTGTTTTATCTCTCACTTCAGTACTTCTCAGAGAAATTATCTGCAGCACACACTTTCAAGATATCCTAATTTGTCCTCTCAATCTTTGAGACCCCAGCGCTGGGCCATATGATGAGAGGTGAAACTCAGGTAGGTTGCATGGTGGGTGTGGGACACAGCTGCCTTGACCCTCTCCAAGGATCTTCAGACTGTGCTGTCCCATTAGGTAGCAAACCCCTAGCTGCAGCCCCACATCCCGCTTCCATTAGGTGACCTAAGAGGCAGAGGGACCCGGTCCCAGGATGTCTGGCATGCAGAGTGACTGAGCGAGGAATATCTCAGTGCAGCGCAGCAAAGAAGCAAGAAGAATCATAGAATCATAGAATGACAGAATGTGTTGGGTTGGAAAGGAACTTTAAAGGTCATCTAGTCCAACCCCCCTGCAGTAAGCAAGGACATCTTCAACTAGATCAGGTTGCTCAGAGCCTCATCCAGCTTGGCGTTGAGTGTCTCCAGGGATGGGTACTCCACCACCTCTCTGGGCAACCTGTTCCAGTGTCTCACCACCCTCATTGTAAAGAACTTCTTCCTAATATCTAATCTAAACCTACCCTGCTCTAGTTTAAAACCATTGCCCCTCGTCCTATCACGACGACAGAGTCTGGCAGACGGGGAGTGTGAGACAGGAACTGGTGTACTGATACCTTCAGTGTTTAAGAGTCAACAGGCAGCTGTTTGCCCAATGGCATTTCCAAGTTTACATCAGCTGAGTTGCCTGCAAGAAGAGAACAGAAGAGCCTTTAGGGAACAGGTGCTGACTCAAGTCATCTACAACTGACAGTTGGCTGTCACCACTACTATCCACTGCTTAGAAATCCTAGGGACAGTTCCATAAAGGAATCATGTAGTGCTTCACTTGCATAACTTAGTGCAAATCTACTCATTACTTTGTCACTTTTTTTTTCTTTTTTTTTGGTGTAACTGTTGGCTAATCAAATTATCATTTAAAACTATTACTGCTACAACTACTCTAACTGCTTCTACTACTGATAATCTGAATTTTCTGATCATATTCTTGTATACAGTATTTTTTGTTGTCAGGACAATTATTGTGCTCTGAAATAGTCTTCTGCATCAAAACAATGGAATTTTTTTATTCGGTTAATATGGTTTTCCTTTTGTTTAAAAATTGTAAAAACTACATCATATTATTTTTAAAAATATAATTTCATATGGTGCCAATCTTTTATAATAAGTGTGAAATTCTGATATGTTATTAGAATAGACTAGAATACAGACTAAGTGAATGAAATATGATGAAAAAAATATTCTTGGGAAAATTTATGTCTCTATCTGTGAGTTTTGGGTTTTGTCAACTTCAGAATCTTTTCATTCTTTGTAGACATTAAGTTGGAGACTGCAATAAAGTTTAAAAAATAAAAATCAGAGCATATAAAATGAAAAATATAAGAAATTAGAAAGCAAGAATTTTTTTCTTTAGAGGATTTGAAGCCCCTTACCAAGATTTTCTTCCTTCTTTCATTATATGCCTTTTCTAAGAATGCTACAAGAAGTAGAAAATGCATCAGTACCAGTGTGCTCTTTTTGACAGGTTTTCAGAGTGTCCTCTAGAATTTACCCTCTAGGACGGAAAATCCTCTCCTGAATAAAAAGAATTTTAGCACTCCCGGATGGCAGTTTCTCCTTTCCTTTGAATTGTTATTATCTAAATTTTAAATAAGTCTCTAAATGATAAAGCTCACATTCTAAGTTTTTACTTCAATGACTTTTAATAAAATTACTTCAGCTAAGGCATAATAATTTAAGTCTGAAAATACCTTCTGTCCCAAGATTTTTGATGTTAAAATGGAATCATTATCTATATAACCCAGAAGGCTCCAATTCATTTTTCATTATCAATGATATAGTTGAGCAAACAGATGAGAGTTCATATTAGAAAATCTATATATTATATGAGCATATACATATAAAAATCCTCACATATATATGTATATGCATAAAGTATGGATGTATATTTGTATATATATATATATGTAAGTGAGGTTTCTTCCTAGTTGTCTGCTCTTTAAAATGTAATAACCAGAAAGGTGGGATATCCTTGAAAATCAGTTGCTCAGGAGAAGATTTCCATGAAAAGAAACTGTAAGCTCGGACACTGGTAGTAGCATACAAGAGATTAATTTGAATTTTAAATTTTAAAAATTAATGCAGTGGGCCTTTACTTGACAGAAGATGCCACTTCTAGTTGAAGCCCTTTATCTTAGGCAGAAAGATGAGGATGATTTCATAAACCAACATGCAGTGGTTATAGATTTTGTATAAGTCAGAGGAAAAAGGAGGTTCATTACAGTTATGGTTTGTACTCCAGTGGCCATTAATTCCCACCAGTGCTAAAAGACGTCACAGTGCCGTAGGTTGATCAAAGTCTGGAATCCTTGAAACAACCATACCATGCACGAAATGCTGTTACAGAGATTCTATGAGGCCAAGAGCACACAAAAAAGATCTATGATATACAAATACAATATTGCCAGCCTGGAAAACAGAGACAATGTTATTCTCACTATTGGAACGTCCCTTATACTACACGAGTGTTTTCTCATTTGGTTCCTAGGCTTTTTCACAGTTTGACATTTCTTACAGTACATAATCCTTGCAACAAGCTTCAGTGCTTACAGTACAATAACAAGCAGCACCAAGGCTTTTCTACATATTCCTCTAAGTTATTTTCCTTAGCATGTGATCAGGCTTTGAAAAATATGTTGTTTTGTAGCTGGTTTTGTCACGTAAGCTTCTGCATTTAGAAATAGCTGTGTGAGCAGCAGGAAAATTTGTTCTCTGGCTTGGTCTCTGATTAAATTCAACTCTCGAGGCAGAGTTTCTCTCTGGATGTTACTGCGTGGGCTGAGAATTCTTAAAGAAGAGATTACCAGTTGTGATGATCTGTTCCAGAACTGGTACATGTGTTGACAAAACAAATGACACTGAGTGTTTATCTGAGCTTCCTGCCACTGAAACCACTATAGCTGGCAAACTGGAGCCAGAATACTATACTGGTATGAGAAAAAGGAAAGAGTAATTGAATTTCTCTAGAAATGCTTTTATACTGCAATCAGGACATAGTATTCAACGTCAAGCAAATAGATTAAAAAGGTTATATATACATATATAACTATACAACTAAATTACTTGAAATCTTCCATCATTGGTAGTTCAGGAATTCACAATATTAAGATCAAGCTCTAATTAAAAAAAAACTAACAAAACACAATACCAAAAAAACAACTAAACAACAAAAACCCAAAATACCAAACACAAATGAATAAGCCAGCAAAAACCAAAAACCATACCTCTTGCCCCCAAATTCCCAAAGTAAAACAAACAAACAAAAAACCCCTGAACTGATAGCTGCTTAATTCTGTAAGCCTCTTTCTAACAAACCTACTAACAAGCAAGCATTTCTATACAGTTAGAAACAACATCTTCATCACTAACACTACAGTAGCTTAAGCTTCTTCCACTTGGTGTTGAAATCCCCTCCTCCCAAATCCAAACCCTTAATCTCAAACAGCCAGAAGAACATTTCAGTCTAAGTAACAAATGTGTTGAAACATTAGGGGATGCGAGTCAACAACACGCCAAATAAAGCCCAAAGTTTGGCAGTGAAGGTCTTTTATTTTGAGAAATGTAAAGGGTGCACTTGATGCAAAATAAAGCATGTCTCTTTTAACAGCATGTACATATGGTGGTGTATTTAGTTGCGTAAAGGATTTTATCTTCAATTCCATTGCACTCCAACTGTCTTGCAAAAGAACAATATTTTAAAAAGCCCCACTCCCTGCTGATTTTATTGCTGTGTGTCTATGAGAAGCACAGTGTGTGTATTGTTAGTAGTTTCTCTTAACAACATTAAATTAAAGTCTTACGCAAAGTATCAGGGAAAACTGTGATATTCTTTGTCCTTCTTAACAAAATGACACGTTAATCTCTTACCTCCTTACCCTCTCTCCACAGCTTCTGATTAGAAACATACACTGTTTTCTCAAATTTGAGGACCATTACTTATGAAAAAAAACCCACACAAATAATTCCTCTCATCCCAAGCCCCTATAAATCTGTAAATCTCACTTCAATAAACTCTAATTTTTTGCAGCCAAGGTATGACTGATGCCTAATTTCACCTCCCTGCCTTAAAATCTGAAAAGCACAGTGGATGCTATTAATGTAATGTCAACCTGACAGCCTACTTTGCAAACCATTGGTCTTAGTTCTGGTACTAAGCCGTGTGCTCCTTGAACATTCTGAGTGACTGTAACTTCCTTATACTTTAGTTAGATAGCTTTGATGCAAGCCAGAGCATCTAAAAATGTGAGGCTGAACGCTACAAAAAGTCAAGGGAGACAGGTAGTCGTTGCCTGAGGGTGATTCAAAGTTGCCTGAACTGAAATGGTGTTCACAATCTACAGAGTATTAGAAGAGGAACTGTGCAAAATAAGCTCTACTTCCCTGTTAGAGATAGAGGCTTCACTGTCTTCCTGTTTCAGCTGTTAAACCCCCTCCTATGTTAGATAACTTCTATACAACCAGTTCAGGTTCTCAGGGCAGCAAGGCTCACCTTCAGTCACAGGAAAACATGCTGACCATGGCAAGCACTCTGATACTGTTAGAGCAGGAAAAAAATCACAGCTGAAAGACAGTTCAAGAATCTGCTCTTAATCACCTTTGCACTATTAATTGTGAAAGAGAATAAGGGTCATTTGTGATGATGACCTCTGTACCCAGCTAGAAAGTAGATGCTAAAAGGTCTCAGGCTGATATCAGCTGTTGTTTTTCTCTTTTCTTCTATTTCTGAGAAGCCAGTACCTGTTGGGCAGCCCTGCTGGCTTGGTTCGACCTACTTATTCATCCAGGATTTACTAAATCATAGAATCATAGAAAGTCTAGAGTTGGAAGGGACCTTAAAGGTCGTCTTGTTCCAACTCTCCCCGACACGGGCATGGACACCTCCCACTAGACCAGGCTGCTCAAAGCCCCATCCAACCTGGCCTTAAACACTTCCAGGGATGGGTCATCCCCAACTTCCCTGGGCAACCTGTTCCAGTGTCTGACCACCCTCACAGTAAAGAATTTCTTCCTAATATCTAATCTAAATTTACGTTCTTTCAGTTTAAAACCTCATCCTATCACTATGTTCCCTGATAAATAGTCCCTCCCCATCTTTCCTGTAGGGTGCCTTTAAGTACTGGAAGGCCACTATAAGGTCTCCCTGGAGTCTTTTCTACACGAAACACCCCCAACTCTCTCAGCCTGTTCTCATACAAGAGGTACTCCAGCCTGCTGATCATCTTTGTGGCCCTCCTCTGGATTCGATCCAACAGGTCCATGTCCTTCTTGTGCTGAGGACCCCAGAGCTGGACACAATACTCCACGTGGGGTCTCATGATAGTGGAGCAGAGGGGCAGAATCACCTTCCTCGATCTGCTGGCCATACTTCTTTTGATGCAGTTCAGGATATGATTGCCTTTCTGGGTTGTGAGCGCACATTGCCAGCTCATCAACAAATACCCACAAGTACTTCTCCTAAAGGCTGCTCTCAACCCGTTCTCCGCCCAGCCTGCATTTGTGCTTGGGATTGCCTTGACCCACGTGCAGGACCTTGCACTTGGCCTTGTTGAACTTCATGAGGTTTGCATGGGCCAAATGCAGCAGTAGTAATCATCTGAACAAAGTTTAGCTCCGATATGCAACATAATGTGTATATACATAAATGCTTTATAAAGCATAAAAATATAAAGCACACCTTTTTTGCCCCAAAGCTTATCATCAAATAAAATGTCTTTGCAGCAACCTGCAAACTGGAGCTTCACCTTAAAAGTAGATCTGGTCCTTTGCATCTACTCTAGTTAGAAGACAAATGATGGTTCAAGCTCAAAGCCTGTATGTCCTAACTGAGTAATGAAAATTTAGAATTTAGACAATAAGGAATGCATCTACATCTTATTAATGGAGCCCCTGGGCAGGTATTTCTATAAACTTGAGGGGTTTTTTTTCCCTGAATAGGTATCAGTCAAGTGACTGTCTAGTCAACTAATCGAACACTAGGTGAGTTCTTCTCTTTGTGAAGTAATATTTTAAGTAAATAGTAGATTGATAAGATGGTAAAAGAAATTTATTACCATCATGCTAGTAATTTAGTAGTATGCTCATTTGTACTGTTGTGTTTTGGAAGCAGCTGTTGGAAGAAATGAAATTATTTTGGCATAAAACTGAAGTTCAGAATAAGATTCTTCCAGCTACAACTATATCCCAGGGCAATCTTAAGGTGAGATGTTGAAAACAGGTTAGCAAAACACAGACAATATTTTTATTTAAAAAGCTTATTTAATGGATATTTATTATTTCACTACTTGCTTCCTTTATTAAGATCTATTTCTTTTAAAAGGTTAATTTTAGATAAACTTTAAGCTTTATAGTTTCCAAAACTGAACTCACAAAAGTATTTATGTAAATGTAGATCAACTTTTTTTTTTTCTTCCCTCCCCTCCAAATTCAGATAAGACACATGAAAGTTGGACTTCCATTACACTTTCAGTGACAGAGGAATAATTCTTTATCAATTTCTGACTTTTAGTTGAGCCTTGTATTTCTTTTAGAAAGCTATCCATCTCTCACTAAAGACTGCTGCTGAAAAAGAATGCAAAAAATTCGTAAGTTTTTCAGATTATTTACTTTAAAATGTTAATTTTATATGTAGTCTGAACCTCACTAGTTGGGCTACATTATTGAATTTGAAAGCATACAAATCTTTTTCAGGAATCATTCTTGAACTTTTTCATCTGTTGTGGTCCTTTTTAGACCAGACACAAGTTTTTATCAGGTGGTATACTTGCTTTTAACCAAAATTTTTTCCAGTTTTGGTAAGTGGTATTTCAACACAGATGTACAAAAATGTTAAATGTAATACAATTTTCCTTACATATGCAAAATTCTGCTAGATAAACTAAGTGGCTTGCCTGACTCTGTACCAAAAAGAAATGGAGTGCTGTAGAGTATATGGTTCGCTGATCCTTTCTTGCATCCATGGATCAGGCATACTGCAAAAGTCATGACATACCAAAGCCTTCTAATTGCAATTTACTATGAGTCACCATTAGCAGTTGTCTTGGGCAAAATGGCACTGACTTGTGTCATCAAAAATGTACCATGGTATATTATGTGCTTGTTCAGATGCAATAATTAGCTCACATTAATGCAGTGGGCATTTTGGATTTTGTAGCAAAGGTTATTCAAGGCAGCAAGTCTGAAAGGGATGTTTCTTTTTATTAGTGCTTCTGGCAAGTTGCATTTTATTAAATTAGCTCAATAAAACTAATACCATCATAAAATTCTTACACGCTGTATCATGTGACTGTAATTTAAAGAATCAGTGGCAGATGCAAGGTTTTAAAAGGAGTCCTGTGGTATAACCTCTGGAGAAATATAGTCAGATAACAATGATAGACCAATAGTTATTACTTTAAGATGAAAGAGCTTTGATAATTTCCCTAGATGCTGCTTACACTATGTAAATGTGCTGTGCATCTGCTAGGAAACCTACTCTCCGCTACCACAAATTTCCCTGTCAATGAGATGATTGAAAATAGTTTGACTATCAGCGTTGAGGGGGACAGACAGCTTTCAATATCCTTTAGAGACAGTATACCAGACCTCTAGAGGCACTAAACTTCTACGGAGTTATCCTTTGAGAATACACACACTCTCTGAACATTGTTTATTTCAGGACCTACTTTTACATATCCTGAATAACTGCGTATCATCTCTGTACCATGGAAGTAGTCCCAGGACTACAGTCATCCCATTCCCTTCTGTTACCACTCAGTCACTAAGTAAATTACATTGCAGTGTGAACTTCATCTTCAAAATCAAAAACAAGGAATATCCTATTGCATGATTCATTGGCTAACAGATGCACTATTCACACCTACATCATACAAGGTACTTCTCTGAATACGCCAAATAATGCTATATTTCCTGCCCTTCTTCCTATTTCAAAGACAAGACATAGTTGAGACTCTTAATTCTTATTAAAAATAAAATATGAAGTTCTTAAGAAGCAAAATATAGGCCTTTGTCATGAGCATTAGCAATAGTATTGAATCACCATTTATATGAGAAATAGAATCTCAAAGCAAAGAGCTGACTGAACAAAACATGACATTTTAATTTCCTTCTTAGCTTCAGTGCTCATCTTTATGAGATTCATTTTCTTAGCAGAAGCACAAAACTTTAACTTCAGAAGCTTTTTTTTTTTTTTTAAATAGTCTGTTCTTACATTGTGCTGTTTAAAAATGCACTAATTTTTTCAGTCACTTTGGAGGTCTGGAAATCTTTCTACAAAAACATTTTGTAATGTACAGAAAATGGAATTGATGCGCACAACTACTGTGCTTTAGGACCACCCTGATTTTGTCTGAGTAGCTGTATGAGACATCCTTGAGAAGACATTGTTTACATGGTTAATCTTTTCTCATCTACAGGCGGTTACAACTTAAGAAGGACAGCTTGGAGTCCTCAGTGACAGTTCTCCAAAAACACCTTTTCAACATTCAAGAAGGCTGTAATAGAGTTAGTGAACGCACAGAGAAAAAAAAGGCTAAAGGGGTGGAGTACATACCCATGAAGAAGAGCTAAAATGCTGTAAATCATCAGTTTGGAGGGCGAGGATGTGATCAAGGTGTACAAAATCAAGGAGCAGTGTATGAGAAGAATGCAGAATTATTGCTCACAGAATCCTGTTATAATAGTAGGTAGTCACTGAAACAAGTAGGAGTTTGTCTTGAGTAATAACTGCCTTATTATCCTACATTTTCTAAAGCTTTTTTTCTGTATTCTTTTATCTTTGGAAGGTGTCATCTGGGGAAAAAAACACACCAAAATATCTGAGGACAAAATAAGTCGTTATTAGAAGTCATTCAAATGAAAGAAATAATTCTCTGAATACTTTAGTGACAGGGAGGAGTGTGAAAACTACAGAGCTTCAAGAACGTCTAAGACTCAGAGGTAATTGAGGACAGAAATGGCACACATGTAGTTGATTCTACCTCAGGACAAAGGAACAAGCTGAATGACCTCCTGAGGCTATATCCAGACCTATTATTCTGTGATTCTCTAGATAATTACTTGATCTAATTCAGGCCTTGTGTACCTCATTCAGATTCTTCCATTGCAATTGCACAGAGGAAAAATTTAGTAAAAAATTGCCATCAACAAGCAAAGTAAAACTTTGACAGACTTATATGGTTTCATAGTAACAGTATACACTGGATTAGTATACAAAAATTAAGGATAATCTAAGTCTATTTAAATCATCAAGGTTGTACTATTAAGTTTCAGTAACAAGTAGGATCTTATTGGGACTATTTTAACATCTAGCCAAATCTGAAGATTCAGCTAAAGTAACCAGGCAGCTATTTTCTGCTGGTCCAGCAGAGGGAGGTTTCAATTCCTTCCTTTTTTTTCTTCAAAGAGCTAGTGAAACTGCCAAGGCCATAGGGTGTATAGTTTGGCATTAAAATGTCAAAAAATATCCAGTTGTTGCTACAAAAGTTAAAAATTCAGATATAATATTTTCTAGCATCAGTCAAAGAGAGAGAAACTAAAATTACGTGCATGTGAATACAACACAATAGATTTTCTTCTGTTTTGTTTGGGGTTTTTTGCTTGTTGTGGTTTTGTTTGTTTGTTTTTTAAAGAATCTTTTTTCTGCATGAGAAAATGCATCCTGTACATCTGTCAGGCAGACCTCAAGTTGCTCTATGAAGGCTGAAATCCTTTGTTGAATATATTTGACTCTTAACATCTTTAGCAGTGTATTTCATGGATTCTTTTCAAATATTTCAGCAATGCATGTCTTGTTTGAATTAGCTGTGGAATAGTAGCTCCTGTTTTATTTTCTGTTCAAAAATCCGTCTGATTGCTGGTAGATTCAGGAACGTGCAGAGGCCATTATTACATGGAATGGCAATGTAGTCACTACAAATTGTCTTCTCATTGTAAGCATGTGACAACATGAAAAAAGTAGGGGTTTTCTTTCATATGATAAATTCCATTAAATTGCATATTTGAATATTGGTTTACTGCTGACATTTGTAATAATAGGCAATCAGCTACTCAATAGGAAAAATGCAAAAACGGTTTTTCAAAACTAAACACACTCAATCCATATTTCCTAAGTGGCTTTAGGGCCTATAAATATATGTCTATATGTCTGCATTAGACAGTTTCAGGGCTTGCTCAGATGCTAGAGTTCACAGGAAGAGATTTAGCAAGTCAAGAAATAGGTAGAAAAGGCACAGGTTTTTCACAGCCTACAAAAACCTGCTTTAATTTTGCAAGCATGTCAATAACCCTACAGAAATCACACATGAGACTACTCACACATGTAAAGCTACTTGCAAGTCTAAATATTTGTTCAAAGAGACAGCGAATAGCTCTAGGTAAGTATTGTCCATGCAAACAAGCATAAGAATTGCCTGTGTTAAGAATCTTCAGTAAATAGTGAAGAGACTTAGGTTGCCTCCGTTGCCAATATCAGTAAACCTCTTTTAGCCTTTTCAGTGCTGAAGGATCTACGTAAAGGCAATATTGTGATTGCTCTTTTAACATAATAGAAGGCATTGTTCATTTCATCAAATCAGAACTTTGACACTACTTTTTTCTTTTCTTTTTTTTTTTTTTTTCTTTTTCATTTTTTTAGTCCAGACAAGCTCAACACTGAAACATAGCTATGGGAGGAAAGTGGTTTGGACTTTGCCTTTAGTAGCCTAATCAAGATAAGATTCTAGTTGACAGTAAAATGTTGATGTTTCCAGAAATCACCTTTTAATGCCAAAATATGTTGCAGTGGAGTGGTAGTCTAACCCTGCCTCTTAGCCTTTTCTTGTTTTTTAAGCTTTCTGACACATATAGCAACACGCACAAGTTTATGAACGATTTCCTTTTTGCCAATTCAGTCAAGAATCACACAGTAGGGGAAAATGTTGTGCTGTGCAATAAAAGCTGTTTTTCTGGAAAAAAAATTAACAGGCATCTGTCTAGGTTATTTTGCATTATTTTTATGAGCATCTACAAAGGGCTGTTATCAAACCTGAATAACTTTCCTTCACCATCATTTGTATCTTTGAGGAAGAAAACACATGGGTTTTGAAACTGTCAGATCTCATAAACTAGTTTTCTCTCTGGAGAGACATGTGGAATAATTCCAAGACCAAATATGCCTCTTTTTAATTAGGTTAGGCCCCAGATATTATATTTCTATCATATTCTGTCAGAATGCTGGCTTCTGTGTCTGATTTTTTTTTGTCACAAAAAAATATACCTTTGTGTAGCCAGAATTGTCAGTGGGGACTGCTTTATCTGTGATATGAGAGATGGCCTTACCTAGTCCCCTGGAGAATGCTGTACTCTCCAAAAGGCCATTTGCTCTTCCAAGAATACTTCCTAGTTTGAATGAAATGCTTTTGTCTCTAAGAACCGCTGGATATAGAATATCGGAAGGAAAAAAAGATGCTTCTGAGAAGAGTGTGATGTGCCTTCCTTTTGTGTATTTCAAAGGCAAGTATGCTAAGAAAATATTACAACTGAATACCTTCTTCAGTGACTTTCTGTAGTTATATACCTCTTCAACAGACATGGGGATAGTTATAAAAGAAAGAGGATTTAATGATCCTCCAGGGCCTTGCTAAGTATTTTTGAAAGATGGTGATGCTACTGTACGTGAAAACATGAGGAAGGTCCAGCTGGGTCCTGTCGCTCTTGCCCATGTTCCTGTCCCTGAGAGGAATTACCTAAGGCAGAAAAAAGGTAGGTTAAGCCTACATGATACTTTCCCCTCATGCTCTCCCAAACTCCAAAAATTTCAATTTAGTGTCTTCGTATGTCACGTATGGTGGTATTTGGTAATTCTCAATACATTCTATGACATGATTTTTTCCAGTTTTCTCTTGAAGTCACACAAATTTTTAGCCACCACAGCAAACTTCGGTGTGGAGTTCCACAGATCTGCTATCTGTTCAGTGTTCACTACACAGGTAGTGTATTAACTGCATCTCAGAATGCCTAAATTAAGAAAGGGAAATAAAAGAGGTTTTCTAACATCTTTACAAATGTTTAAACTAGCAACTGATGCATAGCGGATGTATTATCCAGTTTAAGGAATTTAGTTTTTCCTGTCTTGCAATCAAGAAAGTCAGTAAATGTGTCTGCAACTTCAGAGCTGAACTTATCATCTTTAGCAAAAAAGTAGCACCTTCTTCACTAATCCTCCACTGGTACCAGATTACTTCCTTGGAAAGCCTTAAAGCGCCTAGATTAAGAAGCGTGTATGGAAAGCTTTACTTGAGTCAAATCCCTTACTTCATTTTAGTTATTTGTATAAAAATGTACAGTCATTGCAGAAACTTCTGTATTATTAAAAGAAACCAGTTGGGCACAGAGAAGTTGATTGAAGACTCAAACTTCACAGCAAAACTGCACTAAGTCACCTAAGCACAAGAAGAAAAGATTTGCAGTCACCCTGAATATTTCCATTCAGCATCATATATAAAGCTGATACTAAAGGAACCTCACAAATTCATGCTGTAGAGCCTGTGGCTTGTCAACATGCTATGCAGATTATTTTTATCACAGAATCATAGAATCACAGGGTTGGAAGGGACCTCTGGAGATCATCTAGTCCAAACCCCCTGCCAGAGCAGGGTCACCTAGAGCAGGTTGCACAGGAACGCGTCCAGGTGGGTTTTGAATGTCTCCAGAGTTGGAGACTCCACCACCTCTCTGGGCAGCCTGTTCCAGTGCTCTGCCACCCTCAAAGGAAAGAAGTTCCTCCTCATGTTTAGGTGGAACTTCTTATGCTCAAGTTTGTGCCCATTACCTCTTGTCCTGTCCCCGGGCAGCAATGAAAAGAACCTGGCCCCATCCTCCTGACACCCACCCTTTAAGTATTTAGAAGTGTTGATAAGATCCCCCCTCAGTCGTCTTTTTTTCCAGACTGAAGAGACCCAAATCCCTCAGTCTTCATAAGAGAGGTGTTCCAGTCCCCTAATCATCTTGGTAGCTCTCTGCTGCACCCTCTCCAGCAGTTCCCTGTCCTTCTTGAACCGGGGAGCCCAGAACTGGACACAGTACTCCAGGTGTGGCCTCACCAAGGCAGAGTAGAGGGGGAGGATGACCTCCCTCGACCTGCTGGCCACACTCTTCTTGATGCACCCCAGGATGCCATTGGCCTTTTTGGCCACAAGGGCACATTGCTGGCTCATGGTCATCCTGTTGTCCACCAGGACTCCCAGGTCTCTTTCAGCTGAGCTGCTCTCCAGCAGGTCAGCCCCCAACCTGTCCTGGTGCATGGGGTTATTCCTCCCCACATGCAGCACCCTACACTTGCCCTTATTGAATTTTATAAGGTTCCTCTTTGCCCAACTCTCCAGCCTGTTCAGGTCTCTCTGTGCGGCGGCACAGCCTTCTGGTGTGTCAGCCACCCCCACCAGCTTTGTGTCATCAGCAAACCTGCTGAGGGTGCACTCTATCCCCTCATCCAGGTCATTGATGAATATATTGAAGAGGACTGGACCCAGTACTGACCCCTGGGAAACACCACTCATCACTGACCTCTAACTAGACTCTGTGCCCCTAATCATGACCCTCTGAGCTCTGTCTTTTAACCAGTTATCTATCCAACTTAATGTCCATTCAGCAAGCCCATTCTTCCTAAGCTTCCCTATGAGGATGCTGTGGGAGACCATGTCAAACGCCTTGCTTAAGGCAAGGTAGACCACATCTACCACCCTCCCCTCATCTATCCATCCAGTCATGCCATCTGTCCATCCAGTTATGCATGTATGTATTTGTGTGTATGTGTTTAGGAGACAGCTGACAGCAAAAGGTTGGCAGAAACGGGCAAGAATCGAAACTCAAGTCTATAATTCTGATTTAGTAAGAGTAATGACTCACAGATAAACTAGATGCTCTTGGACGTCTTCCTGTTGTATTTATAGGTTTGTAAGATCTTTGGCACAAAGACATCATTAGAGCCTTTTGAGCAATGGAGGCCATAGAACTGCCCCAAGTAATTCTCACAGAAAAGAAAGTAAGTAACATATGAAAGGAAATACTGTTTTTTCAGAAAATATTCTGTCTTCAGTTTAATAGCTACATTTCAGAGAATCCACACAGATCTTTGTAAAATATTTCAAGCATTACTGTGCTTCCAGTCAAACCAACACTTTTTTTCCAATCAAATCAACACTTTTTTACCAATCCTAAATTTGCTCAGCATCTACTTCTAATTTTTGTCTTGTTATTTCTTTGTTTGCTAAATGACAGAACCTTTCACACGCAAATATTTTCTTGACTTAAGACTGGGAGTGCACGAAAATAAACACTCCTTTGGTTTAAAAGACAAGGGATTTTTCTAAACAAATACCCACCATTAGATATTATGTAGAAAGGTGTTAGAAACTGTAAACACAGCACATTTGTGATTGTGATTATAATGCATAGAAGTGAGTAGGAGAAATGTTGATTTATCTTCTTCCTAAGTACTTGGTTTACGTACCTTATCACACGGTGAAACGTAACACAGCCTACTTCACCATGGTACACTGCCTGGCACACATTCTACTCCCAGGTGGAGGAAGCTCCTCTGGGAACTGGAAACTCCTGCCCTAACTACAAGGTGATGGGCTCTAATCAAACTCAGCTTCAGAAATTTTCTACCTGAAATAGACAAGGGTAGGGCTTGCTCATTTGCAGTATCTCTGCATTGAAGATTTCAGACAAGAGCATAAAAATAACCTGTGGAGGTAAAAAACTTGATCATTCTTCAAGAAAGGTTAAGATATAAAACTTTCATTAAGATTGATTTTGGACTTTGCTGCTCGAGTTAATTAATTAAAAGCAGAAACAGCTGAAAGATACATATTAATATTAATACACTATCAGAAAGTACTTCCTTCAGTCAACAGAAGAGGATGAACCAGGGACACCTTTCCTGAAATATATGACTTAGCCTTCAGGCCTTTTCACAGCACTTCTTTTAACACTGCTAGTTGAGAAAAGGAGTGCCTTTCAGGCTCTCCTGTTAGAGCACCGGCAGCCTTCATATACTATTACTTCATGCCCTGTTTTTGCAATGATCCTCTTATGCATTAGGAATGCTATGCAGTATTGAACGTAGAACAGCTACGCAGTGATAATAGCCTTAGTTTTGAGTGAAAATAGATGACCTCTAGTATCAGTGTATCATAATGAATACATGCGTCTTCTGAAATGACTCCCATCATATTTCACATCTGATTATATACATTGAAGTTGGAACAGGCTCAGGACAGCAATGTTCATGTAATCACACTCAGTGAATAGGGTTATAATGCAGAACTGAATGCAGGCAATGTTGGCAGGCATCCTCAAGCCTCACCTATCTCTCTGTGTTCTTCGTCTGTAGGGAAATATGAGATTGGATGCCTTTTATTCACTGTTGAGAGTATTTATTTCCACGGCTGATGAAAAGGTATGATTTTTATGGCTAATACAATTTGAATCACAACATACTTTTGTGTATTGATATAGAAAACTACGTAGTGCTTTTCCTCCTAATAACTCCCCTTGTTTCAATAGTGCCAAGGTCTGTGTGTATCTGGACAGGAAATAAAGGGAAATTCCATCCAAAATTATTTTTTCAGTAAGTTATTTAATTCACAATTTAGGATAAATTAAATTTTATTTGACTGTAACTGTAATTTCAAAACTACTTATATTTATGCCATACTTGTAGCTCTTTAGGTTCACAGTAGGATTCCTACAGCAAATCAGAGAAAAAGAGGCACAGTTGTTTTATGGATTTATATTGCTTTCCTTACACTAACACATTTTGTTTTTTAATAATAAACGTTACACACTTTAAGCAAGGAAAGTATATCCAAGGAAGACTGAGAGGTTCAGCTTGAGGCATTCTCTAAGCATGCTTCCCTCATGAGAGATTTGAGGAAACAAGGAGATAAACGAAATGTCGTGCGGACCTGCAAAACACATAGATCTGTGGGAAAAGCAGCTTAGGTTATAGCACACTGTCTTAAAGCCTCGTGCAAAGCAGCTCTTCTAATATCACAGCACCCTCTGCCCAGAAGAGTGCAGAGGTGGCCACATGTCCTCCTGCTGTTCCTTCATAAGAGACAGGGGAGCACACATGAATGTCATTGCAGCTAAAGGAGGTAATTATCCTATAGCGTCAGTGGGCTAGAAAAATGTCTAACTAATATATAGGCCACTCAGAGAATTTTTTCTTTTTTTTGTATTTTTTTGTATTTGCTGCACAGACTGCCACAGGAGGGGGCTGCAGCACACAGGGGGATGGGGCCCTCTGTGCACCTCCTGCTCCCTCTGCTTTGCTCAGAAGTCATCTCTTGTTCATCCGCTCTCTGCTGCTTTCTCTGTCTCACTGCTCAGTGAAGAACAAAGCTGTAGATTATTGGCATGTATTAGCCTCAGTGTGGTTTTTTATGCCTCCTTAAAATGTGATTTTGTGTGAGGAATGGTGTATGTTTCATCTAAAGAACACAATTTTAAACTTCTGGCACATACAAGTATTTGAATTAATCCTTTCTCAGCTGGATGAGGAAATGCCGTTTGATGCTTCATAAACATATTCATTACAAACCATTGCTTAAAGGAAAAGTTTTTTCCTTGTCAGGCTTTTATATGAGTCCTAAGAAGTCATAGTTACTCTGTGTATGTGTGTGAGCATGTGTGTGCATGTGTTTAACCACTTTAAAAAAAAAAAGTGCAGCATAGTGCTGATGTCTTTATCATAATATCAGCCTTACCTCTAGCCTTTGGAATGGCAGTGATGTTTTTTAAACATAGTTCATTTTGATGACCAAGCTGTATGGACAAATATCAGAGCTAAAAAACATCTTACCTCTATGTAGTGGCCATAAACACTTCTTTGCTCTCAGCTTCTACATGTGCACTCTTCCTTGTATGAAATATGGTTTAATCTTCTCTTGTCAGATTACTGGTGCTTTCTCACCTCTTCTGACTCACAAGGTCTACCAGGTCACCTTTTGAATCAAGAATGAATCTTTTTATGTAACAACCCACCCCCCTTTAAAATTCACATCTGCAGCCTGATGCTAGGTGGCACTCTGCTGGCTTTGTGACTTCCACAAAGGATTCTGCTGTCATGACAATTTTAAACTTATATAACTATACTGACACTAATGGAGTTGCTCCTGGTTTACACTTGAGTAAGTACCAGTAGACACAGACCCAATTTATTTAACAGACATGTAAAACAGAAAACAGCTTACACTAGAGTCTTTACCAAATGCTGGTTTGACTGGTCAAGCTGGGATTATTTCATTAATCTGTGACAATATTTTTAGACCACTGTAACTAACTTCACTGTGAAGTTAGCTTGTTCCATAGAAGTGACTCGATGATCTGAAGAATCGAAACTCAAGTCTGTAATTCAGATTTATTAAGTGTACTCAGAAGCCTAATAGGAGCAGTTCCACAACTAATGTTAAATAGTATAACTGTATTAAAAATGGTGTAACTTTTTCAGTTAAGTTGGGTAAGACAGGGGTTCCATAAAAGAGTTTTCCATTTTCTATTAGACCCATATGAGCACTCAAAGTATACGGGTGGTTTCTTTTTAAAATTCTGTACTGTAAAGGTTTTTGGTATCAAGAAAAATGTCATTGCAATTCACACAGACAGAATTTCTCCAGAGGTTTCTTGTTGAGCCTACCTCTAGTTAGTGCAAAACACAAACTGTTTTGCTCATGCAGAACTCAGAAGTGTAGAAATGTCCAATAATGAAAATCAGTGACTTTTTTTTAATGTTAACTAAATATTGCGATGCTTGATATAAAGTTTGGGTTTGATTCAGGCTTACTAAAGGATATAAAAATGCATCCCAAATGAGGTGCAAATGAGGGGAAATGAGCAAATCAGACTCAATTTTCTTCTGTAAACTGGTACAGAAATAGAATTAGAGATAACCAGAGCAACAGTGAAAACTTATCAGAACTTTTCCTTGCATTCTCTGTAACTTTGTATGAAAATCCCTAGACTGCATTAAGGTTTCAAATCAGACAATACCCGTGAAGGTTAGAGATTTCTGGGGAAATATCTCGGTACAGTGGAGTGGCATTAAGAAGTGATCTAACAAAGACAAGCTGATGCTGCATGTTCCAATTACCAAGAGCTGTTATCAGGACTTTTTGCAAAGCTCTTAGATTTCTTGATAAATAAGAGAGACACAGTGCTATGTGTTATTGTTATGGTTAATGACATTGATTTCTTGGCATGACAGCCACAGAGATACAAAGAGAGACTGAACTACATGCAATGTCTGCTTTTTTCAGTGCTAGCATTTTGAGCTATTCCTTTTTTTTTTTTTTTTTTTATGGACAGGATCAAATGAAACAGCTTCTGAGTTATCCCTATTTTTTAACCAAGTAGTTTCAGGAAAAGATGGGCATTTCTGCTTGGAAGAGTTAGTGTGGTTCAAGGAAAATTTCTTTACTGCTTGGATATTTAACTCTATTTCACTAGTCCAAGTGAGAATGATATTCTGATATGAAATTTTCTTCGGCAGTCAAGAAAAAGGTGGAGAATTTCTGCCTACTGCCCAAATAAATCATATTATTTGTGGCTGGAATCAGGATCTGATCTAATCTCAGTGCTGCTTAGGACAGTTTTTAATGCACTGACTTCAATATGCCAGCCAGAAGTGACATCTGCCAATCAATGGAAGTTAAATAAACTATTGAAAACCTTACCAGAAAATGAATGTCATGTAAAGCTTTTCTACTTCAACGGTGAAATTTTCTTTTTCTTTAGCTGTTCTTTATTCTTCCACTTGCTTTGTTTCTGTCTATGTATTAAGTGCCCTGAGTGCTGCTTGGACTTGTTCAGCTATGTGTTTATTATTGTCTTTTGACTTTTGAGGAAAGGATATTAAGATGGGCAATATAGAAATAAATAAAATAGGACTCTAGACAGCTACATCCAAACATCCTCTTATGGATTATGGATTCTTATTTCCTAAGCACAATAGCTGAGATTCTATACTGCATGCTTCTGAAAAAAAACCACTTCACAGCCTTGGGGAACAAAAGAGAGCTAGGGTGATGTTAAGCTTGTCTTACTATTTTCTCTGAGTTAGATATTGGTCCTGCTAGTATTTCAAAAAACCTCAGGAGCCTTTCTTCTGTCTGGTGGGATGTAGCACCATGTGGACTCTCCACCGCCCCACATAACCTGTCCCTGGCTTCACGCGGGGGTGTTCTTACTCTTAGCAGGTTGCTAACATCAGGTTTATAAAAGGATTTCTTTGCCTCAGGTCCTGAGCTAAAATTAGCCTGTCCAAAACAAACTAGAGCATTAGAGAACCTGTAGACCATGTAGACCTTCTGCCTGACAAAAAGAAGGGAAATGTGGTAAAAATTGTACTAATTTTTAAAAATCTAGGACTGTTTGTTAATAGAGTTGTATTAATATTATCTTTATCTCTTCTGTTCTCAATCTATTTAGGGTCTAGAGACCTTTAAGATTTCCTTGATCCTTTTTTTTTTGGCACAGTCCTTCTGCACAGTTTGACTTGAGTCATCAAAACCAAAACTTTGTCTCACTCAACAGATAAAAGTTTAAACAAATAAATAGCCCCTATAATATGACTTGAAGGAAGTGGGTGCAGTCAAACTGCAGAAAAGTAGATTATAGTCATGAAGGTTCTCCAGCGACATTATAACATTTCAGTTTGTTCTAGCTGTCAGTGTGGAGAACAAATGAGAGAGAGAAAGAACTCTGAAAAATTAAAAGTTAGACCATAAATGGTAAAACCTTCCCCCAGCCTGCAACTTGAAATGAATGCTACTCCCTATGATATATGTATACAGCATGTACCAGTCTTGAAAAAAGAGTAGCAAGGCAGCTAGTTAAAGTTGCTGGAAACCTTTTTGACAAAATAACTGTCAACATTAAACACTGACAATTTTAAATTAGAAGAAGTAAAAAAAACCCATTAAATTTAAAGAAGTTATTAAGCTGCATATCTGTTCGTATGTGTTCAAACATCCAGCTTTATCCTGGAACCACTGAAACTGAAGAATCAACTTCAGCATGAAAGCTATGATATTTCTTTGATTACCTGTAAAAGAGTTGATCAGAACCAGAAGACTACGATTGTTTGTTACTTACATAGTATCTACAGATAACTGATTAACTGAACATCTGTCATTATTGCATCAACCATTAGTGACAAACAGGTAAAAACAGTTTAGAATAGTTCCCAACTGCACACAGCTATGTCAGAATTAGGGGCTCTATGCATGCTCATTTAGCTACTTACTTGCTTTCTTTCTGAAACAGAAGTGCTGGGAGCCTGGCAAAACCCAGAATAAAGAATTTTCCCTTCTTATTTTACACGGTTAATTTCATTTGGGCAGAGATGTTAACTATCTGCCTAAAAATTATTAAGCCTTATTCCCCAGCTAATTTTTGGCTGATATGCACTACTTCATCAATGCAAGTATAAGCCCAGTTTAATGGATCCTTTAAACATCCATTGTATACAGACATTTTATACTGTGAAAGTAATGCAAAACAGCAAAATATACCAGTTTTTCTGCACTGCTATTGACATAACAAAGATCTGCTGATTTACACCTGAACATTTGGCAGCTCTGCTCATGTTTACAGAAACATACTGCTAGGAACACAGACCATGAAGATACTACCTTAAAGAAGTAAAACCGTGATAAGCAAATATACTTACTATTATGTATTTTTTAAAGCTGTCAAACTTCTTTCCCATTACACTGTGTTTCTCTGTTTTGAATTTTTTATTTTATTTCAAACACTATTAACAATGAATGCAAGAAGTAATAGTGCTCAGTTTATTTAACTTCACCTTACTTTTACAATTATGTTTCTATTAGTAGCAGCTCTTTTATTTGCTGCTACAGGCAAGCTATTTATTTTTACAGTACGTGTGCATTTCATTATTTTTTGTGAAATTAAAACTGAGGGTATGAACTCTGGATGCTCTGATTCACCCTCAGAATAATTTTCTTGACTCTTTTGCTGCCAATTGTTTTGTAACATTTATTATTAATTTTATTTATTATTTTGATTATTCACTTCTCTACTACATGTGACATCCTGTGCAGTCCTTCTTAAACAAGTAAACAAACCAATCTCAAAAGTCTTTTCTTCTACTTCTTCCCCTGGACCCCTTCTACAATCTCAGAATGGCTTCTTCCCTGTATAACTAAATTACATAAGTGAAAAGTCACATAAATGGTCAAACTATGCCAGTAGTTAGACCTCCAATCAAAGCAGCTGAAAGCTGCTGAGTTCATCCCCAAAAACCTGATGACTCAGAAGCGAAAGCCTTTACTTCAAACAATGTTCTTCAAGAAGCTTTTCCATATTAGATCCTGAAAGAATTTAATTTAAGATGTCTCACACTCTCAACTGCTTGAAAAGAGCCTTCTAAGGCATTTTTTTTATTTCTTGAGAAGGAGAGATATTTTGAGCTCTTCAGTAGAACAGGGGCTGGGAAGAGGTTCGTTTCCCTCACACACTGCATAAACACAAACTCAGAAATTCTAGTTCCTGAGTTTGTCACACTTCAGACTTCAACATGTCAATAAGGATAATGCTACGGATGTTACTTGTTTTACGTTGCCAGTGATACCTAGTTGGATTTTGGAATAATAAGGAATATGAAGCATCTGGTCTTCTTTAGATCACGAATGCATAATTACTCAAAATCTCAAAATAAAAATAAGAACAGAGGTTGGGAAGCATAATCTCTAATCTGAATGTTTTCCTCAAAGAAGATTATATTACTAAGGTTCAATTATGGCACATCTGTTCATATTGTATGCTGTAGCCTCAATAATAAGTCAGAAGAAAACCATAGAAGTTGTACTGGAATTACATACTGCCTATTCTGAGTGAGTTGGCAGAAACTGGTCCCTATATTTTTAAAATATTTGTCTCACTAAGTGGTAGTATTTATCCAGCTCCCTTGCTTATTAGCTACACTAAGTTGAATACATACATTCAGCTGTGACTTACGCCAGCTGTTTTAACCTGAGATTTATAACTTGGACATACCAATTATTCCATTTTATTTTTTTCCTCAATAGAAATTCTACTGTTTTATAGATTATTATAAATACTACTGAAAATCCGTCTAAACAGAACTATTCCATAATTCAAACATCCTGCATGGCAGGTGTGATATTTACTAGACTTTCTTGGATTCTATCATAATGGACTACAGTTTTCCACTGAATCTGAAAAAGAATAAAAACACATTTTCAGATTCCAAGAGACACCTTTTATTGTTGTTATAAATAACATGTTGTCTTGGTATTAAGCAAATGGTGCCCAGCATCAAAGCTTTTCGAAATGTTTGATCTTGTAAATAAATCAATGAGCCTTTTCTATTTGTCACCACATAAATGTCATGCCAGATCCTCTTTTCACTTACATAGCTCTAGTGACTAATGTACCTAATATTTATTTTATATTATAACCATGCAAAGTAAAAAGTATAGGAAACACCCAGACTGAGCCTTACTTTCTGTAGGAAGAAATGTGATGTACAGCATGTGGAATTAAAAGAAATAAGCATATTCAAGTCTATATTTCAGAAGTTTATTCAGAAGTTTCAGTTTATTAACATTACTTCACACTGAGAAAAAAAGGCTTATTAGGATGGGTAGGAACAAATTAGAAAGGAGATGGGTTTCTAGTGTATGAACTGGTAGTTACATTTAAAAAAAAATAATTTAATCACTAGCATAAAAAGAGAAAATAAGCAATCAGTCCCAACCACAAAAATTAAAATAATAATTAAAAAATAAGCTGAACAGAGAGGTTCCTGGTGTAGTGTAATATGCAAACTGCATGTCAAAATTTTCACCCTCAAATTTCAAGCCACTCTCATGCTCCTTTAACTCTCATTTTGCTCTCAGTTTGCCCTTTGATGTTGCAGACAACTTCTGTCACATACACTAACAAGACAGCAAATATAAGAAGTGAGTTCAGTGAGTGAAAAAGCATGTTCTGAGATGTGTGCAAGCTAGGAAATTATTAGTGAATGTGTTGATAGTGGAAATACCTGTAATTATTGTTAAGCAGGTGAATTTGGGACTTCCTTTTTGTGCATTGAAAACAAGGCAGGTTGCAAGTATAACTGCTTCATAACCAAAATTACCCCCTTCCCCGGATTTTAATAGCACTTAATTATGCTTCCAGGAAATCAAATAGAAGATAAGATTTAAAAAATGTCTTATTCTATTGCATAATAGACCACTCGGAGCCATTACAGCCTATATGAGGTCAATAATATCCATTCTGAAACTCAGCAAATAAATATTTATAAATGATAAAGAAACATTGCTCCTTGGAGTCTATCAATAATTCATATTTTAGAAGGCCTTAAATACATGATAAACCATAATGGCTCCAATGGAACAGTCAGCTCTCATAAACTTCTAGGAGGAATTATTTTTTTATTTCATGTAAACCTCCATTACAGTTCTATAGTAGAGGAGCCGTGCATTAAAATAGCTCTGTAAAAGTGATACTATAGATGTGCACGGTTAAGACTAATACTCTTTGTGGCTTGGGATAAATTGACATTTGGGATAAGGAATACGTGTTTCTACTTTTTATGCAGTATTATAAATGTACAAAGTGCTTAGCAATTGCCTCTATTCCTAATAATAATTATTGTTAGTTGTCTTGTAGCTGAATTGAAGAAGTCCCCAGTGCACTAAATATCATAATACCACAAACCTTAATACACATGCAACAGTTGTGTTGTTTAAACTGCATGACAGAAATCCTATGAGCTGCATGGAATGAAATCATTAAATGGGCATAAAAATGCTTAGACCAATCTACCTTAATCCTGTAAGAAAAGAATTATGTATGCAGATTTTAATCCTAACTGACGTAGTCACACCTGTGCAAAGTCTGCTTGTGGACAAGGACTGAGAGGTGGTTCCCACACTGCTTACAATTTTGCCAGGTAAGACAAGTATAAGGTAAAGCCAAGAAAATGACTCAAGAGGAGGTGAAATGGCTTTCATCTATTAACTCAGCAGGTTTACAATGACAGCAATGAATCATTAATAACCAGGGAAAATATGTGAAATCCTCACTGCCATGTAACATGATCCCACTCTTATACTGCTCACTTAACAACATGGAGTGAATTAATGGGTTTCACCCGTGAACTCTGCATCTTCCTTCTGTGTCTATACTGTCAATTTAAGCTGATTTAGCAAAGCACAATACTTTGATACTTCCTCTGTGACTCTATCCAGTGTCACTAGAGAATAATTCAGGTAAAGAAACCTCCTCATGAAGTAGATCAGGACATTAGCAACACTGAATCATAACCAGAGGGAAAACCCACAATTTTTATTATCAGGCATGGCCTGAACTTTGTGCCTGCTTTTTTCTCTCTAGAAAGCTTCTCGTAGAATGAGACCTCTCAAGATTTCTCTATATGGCAGATGCAGTTACTATTATATTTTATATAATTAAAAAAAAAAAAAAAAGTTAAAGTAAAATCTAAACTGTTGGGTGTACTCTGCTTGGAAAAGGTTGTTTAACTAAATTCTCCTAACTTACTCCAATAGCAGCCTGGGATTTTGCTGCCTTTGGGAAGTTCTTCCATATTTCAACCAGTATTAATGATAGCAAGTTTTAGTTTAGGTAATCCCATAGCGAAGGGAAGGCATAAACACACATTGAAGCAAAAGTCAACATGTTTGCTTAAAGGAGGGATGAAACCCTTGCTCACAGGGCTCAGCAGCTCAGAAAACAGGTGAAGGAGCAATCTACATGAAGCCATTCTCCTCACTTTGAAATTCTCCCAGGCTCTTCTTCCATATCAGTCAGTGTGCCTGCAGGAGGAAGCACCAGAGGAATAAGCCAAACAATGTGGTAAAATAAAACATTTAAAATGATTTTCCTAGTAGAGAGGTGAATTTTCTGAAATAACAGCCAGCTTAGTCACAGAAAGTCAGGCCTCTGAGTGCACCATTGGTCCTTATATTTTCTGATCACGTCTCCTGGGACCTCCACCTCTATACCCCCACCCCACTGAAGCTCAGGCCTGAGCCCTCAACCTCAGTTGTGCTATGCTGAGGGCAGGTGAGGTCCAGTGGTGTCCCTGGCTGCTCCTGGCTTGCTGCTTGCCCCTTCTGCACTGATCTGGGACCTGCCCACCCCCTCCTGCTTATCTGCTGGTCACTGGCCTGTCAATGGGACCTGTCATTGCCAGGAGCCCTGCCCTGCTGGCCCTACTCAGGTGCCCGGGTGCAGTGCCCTTTTGGAGGGAGCATCACCCCTACTTGTGCTGTGGTCATCCTTGCCTCTAGCTTGTCTTCCCTTAAAAAGCTGTTCCCTGACCAGTGGTAGCCAGCCCTTACCTGCCTGCAGCTTCGGTATACAAAGAGGGGAAGGAAAGAAACAGAAGAATGGGGGTGCTACTGTGGCTGCATCCTCCAAGTGTGAGAATCAGAAGATCAGGAAGAGGTAACCAGGAATTGCAGCTCCTGCAGTCCTTTGAGTCTTACTCTAGGCCACTCCATCTGCATGATAAAATGACACATGCAAGTACCTTCAGTCAGTGTAGATCAAGAACAGTACCATTGGCAGGACAAGCCCCCCCTTTACTGACTTTCACTGTTTTTTGGAGCAGGAAGAAAGTACGTTGCCTTAATAATTCCTGTTTTTACTACGTCTCTATTGAATTTAATTAACCTTCCCTTGGGTTCACAAACACAAAAAACACTACTCCTAAAAGCAAATAAAATTGTGTTCCATGGGATTTTCAAGGCATTTCTAGCTCCTAAAGATACAAATAAAGGTTTTAGTAGGCAACTTTTAAAGAGGTATGTGTTACTACAATATATCACTAATATTTCATTGATTTGGCTAGCCAATAGTTCAACATCAGTAAGGTCCTTGCTATAAGCATTCTATAAAATCACAAAATGAATTAAGCTGGCATGAGTTGTGCAGAACATATTTTCCTTGATCTTTATGTGCTGTTTACACAGTTACAACCTTCAAGCAGAACTCTTTGAACTTGAGAAAGTAATTTCCACTAGATATATGAAAACTTAACTGGTGGTACAATTTGCCAGCCTAAAAATACTACAGTGTAGCTGATCACAGAATTTTTCCATCAGTCCATCTCCTGTGGAATGAGCTTTCTGGTTTTGAAAGTAATTCAGAAAAGGAGTAAAATGGATTAAGTATAGGGGTATGAGTCCTTTCTGAAAGCCAACTCTGCACAGCCTTAACATCTTGTCTAACAAAATGAAATGTTGATAAGATAAAGTTGCACTGCCATGTATTAGCATTACAGCTACAAATGTTCTTAAGCTCAGTCTTTCCTGAAATGTTACTACCAGCCAGCAATGAAACAGTAGTTAGTATATGGTGTTCATCTATAATGCTTTTTTCACGTAGTTTTAGCAGAGAAATCTTGCATAAAAATGATTCTAAATTACAGTTTATGCCATTCAGCAACATAAATGTAATGAGAAATATAGTCAATCAATCAGAGCCATTTAGTTTTTCTACAGATTGCTGCAACAAAATAATCCTTGTGCTATCAAGTGGAGTGTAAATGGGACTACTTGAGTCATAAGTAACACTGATTTCCTATGTTTTGCACAAATATGTGGAGTTATTCCAGCACTATAGCCATAAGTAAAAAAAAAAAAAAAAAAGAAACTTAATATTTGAGCAGTCTTTAGCAGTTCTACAAAAGCAGTTGGGTAATTGTATTAACATTTTTTGTTTGCCACTGCACATCTGGATTATACATGAGAATTCTTTTAAGGTAAGATAATCAAACAAGATCATATGTTTTGCTCAATATAACATCCTAAAGCAAAATGTTAAATATCACTAACATGCTGGCTGTACACACCATTCTTACTTCTCAGAGGAGTTAAACTTGAGTGCTCATACTGCAGTATTTTTCACTGACAGATCCAGACAGGTCTAGAAAACCTGTAGGTTTTCTTAAGCTGTAGTTCAAATGATAACTCTCCTGAGTTTTTTGCTTCTCATTTACCAGTTCTCCTGCAACAGCTGCCAGTGTACTAATAAAGTAGCTCTACTGATGCTGAACAACTGTGAATAAGAGTGTAAAATATGGTTGCTCCACCCCATCTTTTATTTATCTGCTCTCAGAATTGCTTGAGCATGAAGGCAGAATAGTCTCTGAAGATCCCTCCTGTTTTTCTATTTCAGAGGACAGCACTAGCATGCTGGATGCTTCTTGTTTACTGGCAAAAAGATGCGTGAAGTACTTATTCTGTCTCAGTGTTTAGTGCTTCTACTTGGACAATGTTCCAGTTAGAAGTACCGTACATCTGAATTATTTCTCTCTGTGATTCAGTTTCACGGACAGCACAAAACATAGAGCTTAATGTAAAACTCCCAGATTCCTTGAGTAGGATTATCTGATAGTGTTCCCCTATCTATAAGTCTGACCTCTGTGATTGGTCCACTATAGTTAATGGACCTGACTTGCAAAAATCACATGCCCTTTGTATGACCCATGGATGAGTTTTGTCTGAAAGGGGCTCAATCTCTATGCAGTATTGTTCTCCAAACCCTAGGATTCTTTAGTGAACTATTCTTTAAATGGGTCTTTTTCATATTTGTCGAATGACTTTACTGAGATCATATTTTGTAATGTGTAAAGGCAATAATAAAACTTGTTCCTGAGATGCACGCTCAGAGTGCAGTACTGAAAAGGTTAACATTCCCAGTATAAAGCAATTAAATGTTTTATTTATACTTTGGGGATTAAGCAAGCAATTCAGGCATTGTAACAAATCAAGCTGACAAGTCCTATTCACGTAAATGACAATGTGCAGACAAAAATTAGATTAATTTTCAAAATAACAATAATTCTTTTACCCAGAATGCCATATTTATGGAAAGTGTTCAGAACACTACTTCCAATTATTTCCAACTTCGCAACAAATTATTACAGAGCAACCTTTTCTATATAAAATTACCCTATTTTGATGACTCATTGCACCTTTTCATTCTTTGTATAAATGGACCTTCTTCGTTATGTAGACACAGAAGGGATGCAATTGCAAGACAAAAGCAAGACAGCGGGGAAAGAAATAGTTTCCTTGTTAATGTAGTCACACATCTATGAAAACTTTGCTAAATTAATGTAGCTCCAAGGTTCATAATAACCTATGTGCACTTACGCCTTGCCAGATGATGCGTAGGTTATTTCCCTGGAATTAAGCAATCATGCATATTTACCTCACAGTAATGTCTTGTGACAGACACATACACATATACGCAAATACACTTACAATCATGCATGAAAAAGTCTGAGAATAAATTAATCTAAGGTTTTTCAATAAGACGGAAATGAAATTAAAGAAAACAGTCATATGATATAGTAAGTAAAAGTGGTCAATGTAGCCATAGTTAGGAAATGGCAGGGCAAGGTACAACCATTTGCTTATAAGCAACCCTTTGGTTGTTGATTGTTTGTTCAGTTTTAAATCACAGAATTTTGGGGTTTTTAGACTGCTGGTACTCAGCTGACAGTTGATGGTGATCACGCTAAAAAGTATGGGAATCAACTCAGTATCATCAATATCTAGCTGCTGCAGTGTTACGCTAGCTTTGCTTTTAGGTCTGGCCCCTGCTGTCCAAAGCCTTTTAAACATTAGGTTATTACAATGCATAATTTATCACCACAGATTAAAGTTAGTCATGCATAGATGACAAAAGACTGAGTAGGATGCTTGTCTAGGGGGATCTATGCTGAATATTCATAGTGGCTGGTCATTGTCTCTCTAGTCCTAAGTCAGAGACCTGATTATCTAAGAGCTTCTCTGTCCCCTACCAGGACACATGCTGCTGGCAGGATATGCTTGGTAAGTACTCCTGGATCTCTGGGACTTGGTTTTATTCAGGAACAGTCCAGGAACATAGCCAAAGCCATTTGTGTATAAGGATTTTTCAGAGAGAGGTAATGCTGGTTTTTAGGAGACAACTGTTAGTGAAAATACTGCGGTTTATTCTATTCACTGGCTGGCTAACCTGAGTTGATTTGTTCATGCTGAATGTTTGCTTTTTTAATCCTGCCTGATGTAGAATACCATTGCAATATTAAGTAGGAAAGCCTAGTGCTTTAGGTACAGCCCTTTTTTTCATGATGTAAATCTAACTAAATAAACTAAAAAAACGGGAATGAATAGTGGGAGCACCATTTGCTTTTGTCATCTTCCTGCAGTCTATGCTTTTTTCTTTACTTGCACTCATATAAATTCCCACCAAGCTTGACACGCTTAGCTAAAAGAAAGATCCTCCCTGTAAATTGTCACATGGAAACAATGTTCAGATGCTAGTCTAAATGCTGAACTTTGCTTTGCCCTACGTGTAAATGTTCTTCCTCAAAAACACTGCTAGAAAACTTTTCTTTTTCCCATTTATTTTAACAAATAGTAATCTTCTTTTTCCCTATAATGACTAGAGGAGTAGTAATTATCCTTTCAATGTGCTGCACATCTTGGGCTTCTCATCCAACTTTCCTTTGTTGGCCATCCTCTCAGAATAAGGTACCCTGAGTCAACTGTATTATTTATCCCTCCATCTACTTTCTCCCTCCAGAGACCTCTGTGCCCTCTATGTCCCTTTGACCCCAGGTATATTTATAATATCTTTGATGTTCCTCTGTGATAAGAATTTCATTTTAGTCCATGTTATCTTATTGTGCAGAGAGCTTTTTGTGTTCCTACCACTTCCCAGGAACCCAGAGCCTTCCCTAAACAATTCATCCTACATTCTGTATCATAGTAGTTCTTATCATATAAGTGTGAATGTAGTGACACTGTATAAGCAAGGAAAAGAAAGATGGTACTGGGAAGTCCTCAGTGTAATTTCTAAAGTGCCTTATCATATGCCATAGGAAAATTATGTCCTTCATTCCCATAATCCAACTCTGTAAACCAAAGGACAAAAGAATACCATGCAGCTGATAATGGTTAAAGAAGTACCTTGCAAAAAAATGGCACCTGCAGTTGCTGAGGTACATTACTGAAAGTGACAGATTTTGGATCTGCTTTTTTTTTAAGTCTCTCGTGAGTCACATTGCCATCATTTCTTCATCTGTAGGGGACAAACTCTGTCCCTTCTCTGAATTATGTCAGCAATCTTCTGTCAGACACATGCAATATTGCTAGGTGACACCTTGCAGCAGGTGTTCACTTCTTCCATATGGTGCTTCACACATTTACTTGAACTATCATATCTGAAGCATATTGTATTTGTTCAGTCTACAGAAGTTGTCATGCTAGATGGACGACATTCTTTTCAGTATGTACATTCATCTTGGCTTGACAAGTGTCCATTTGACACTGAATGGAAATTCTTTTCCTGGGAAGGCTCCTGGATACCATATTACCTGTCACTGTAATTGTTGTGCTGCCAGAACTTTGCAAGAAATGTTTGCAGATTCCCACTAGCAAATTACTTTTATCTTGATATGACAAAATATGAAGCATCTAGATTTCCTGTTCTGAATTGCATAAGTGAGCACATTTTATAAACAACGGACAAGTCCTTACCTCCTTTTAGACTTTCATTTCATAAATAGAGTATTGGGTCTGTGCTACTGGCTGCTTCAATAGAGTGTCTATGTCATTTAACATGCCCTCTACTGGAAACATGATTTTTTTTTAAACATCTTTTTTTTTTTTTTTTTTTTCTAGAACGCATCCTATTGAAAGGCTATGTAATTATTCACTTGTTCAGCGCAATGCTACCTACAACAATGAATCTTTAACTGCTCTTGTATTTACTGAAAGGAGCCAGTCACATACTATGTAACATTTGGCATCCTGTTTTAATTGAGGCTCCAAAGTCTTAGACAGTTTAGTAAGAATACTTATTGACTTGGACTACCCAGGGAAGGATGACACAGCCCCTGTGAAGTGGGATTCAAAATCATTAGACTACAGCGTCATTTGTAATTTGACAAAAACTTTGCTCTGTGAAAACAAGACACCTCTTTTTTTTTAGCCCACTATATCATCGTAGCAAAAGTAAGCAGACAAAAAATCTTCACCAATCTATGTTATGATGATACATATGAAAAGGCTAATATATATGTAGTAGCAAAGGTGTCAAACCCCTATCTATATAGTGCTAAAGATGCTCTAGCTTACTTCCTAGTGTTTTTCTCCACTGAACAGATTCTTGGCAGTAGCCCCAAAATTAATGAAGCAAACATGTCTCTTCTACAAAATCTCTTCCAAAATTATGTTTTTCTATACCAGATTTCACTCTAACAAGCTGGTGCCACTCGGTACTTACTGCTGTATCTTTGGGTTTTTATCTTGTTACTTGCTGTATCACTGAATATCACAAACTGAACTGAAAATATGCACAAAAAATAACATTCTCTTTTATCAAAACTAAAACTAGAGACAGAAGGATTCAGTCTTTTAGGTCATGAAAAACTGAGGGTTATAATTTGTGTAATTGATTAGGTTTAGGGCAATTGCTCATAAAGCATGTTAGCTCTGGTTTCATTGGCTAGTGCCATGTAGGTGATGGACTTATGAACCAATATTTCTGCTTGCATTTGCTTTGATTTCACCAGAAATCAGGATCATAAACAAGGCAATCCTTCAGTCACTGGAGTTTTCACCCAAAGGCACTATTATCCAAAGAATTAGCGTTCAATTTTTTCAGGCACTTCTGGCTTGCCTGAAGAGGCTGGTGGTTGTGTGAATGGCTGTGGGCATTTCCTGCTGTCTTGTCCCACTGACTTGCCTTACTGACATTCCAGTAGACAATGTCCAGTAGACAATGTCCACTGCTCTCTTCTCACATACTAAGCCAGTCATTTCATTGTAGAAGTTTATTAAGTTGGTCAAGCACGATTTCCCCTTGGTGAAGCCATGGGGAAGCTTGACTACTCCTGATGATTTTCTTGCTCACGTACCTGAAAATGGTTTCCAGGATTAGCTGCTCCATCACCTTCTCAAGGATTGAGGTGAGGCTTACTGGCCTGTGGTTCCCTGGGTCTTCCTTCTTGAAGATGGGAGTGACATTTGCTTTCCTCCAGTCCTTGGGCACTTCTCCCAGTCACCACGAATGATCAAAGATTATTGAGAGTGGCCTCCGAGTGACATCTGCCAGCTCCCTCAGCACTTGTAGTACATCCCATCTGGGCCTGTGGACTTATGTATGCCTGGTTTGCTTAAGTATTCCTTGATCTCTTCCACCAGGGGTACCAATCTCTGAGACTTTGCGATTCTGAAGTCCACTCTTGTTAGTAAAGACCCAGGCAAAGAAGGCATTCAGAACTTCCTTCTTTTCCACTTCCTCTGTAACCAGGTCCCCTGTCTTGTTGACCAGTGGGACCACATTTTCCCTAGTTCTCCTTTTGTTGCCTTTGTACTTATAGAAGCCTTTCTTGTCTTTGACATACCTGGACAGGTTCAATTCCATTTGGACTTTAGCTTTCTTAACTTCGTCCCTGGATGCTCAGACAATGTTTCTGTATTCCTCCTGGGTTACCTGTCCTTGCTTTCACCTTCTGTATGCTTCCTTTTTGCGTTTGAATTTGTCTAGAGAGCTACTTGTTCATCCATGCAGGCATCCTGGTATTTTTGCCTGACTTCTTATTCATTGGGACTGAAGTCTCTTGAGCTGGAGGAGGTGATCCTTGAATATTAACCAGCTTTCTTGGGCTCCCCTTCCCTCCAAAGCTTCCAAGGTTGTCTTTCAAGGACATCTTTGAAGAGACTAAAGACTGATATCCTGAAGTCCAGGGTTGTGATCTTCCTTTTCACCCTTGTCCCTGCCCCCAGGATCCAGAACTCCACAATCTCATAGTCACTGCAGGCAAGATTGCCTTTGATCTTCACATCCCCAACAAACCTCTCATTTATGGTGAGTATGAAGTCCAATAGAGCACTTCTCGTTGGCTCCTCAATCACTTGGAGATGGAAGATACTATCAATGCACTCCAAGAACATCCTAGATTCCCAGTGTTCTACTGTGTTGTCCCTCCAACAGATATCGGGTGGTTGACCAGGACCAGGGCCTGTGAATGTGACACTGCTCCTACCTGTCTGCCTCATCCACTTGTTTTTCCTGGTTAGATGGCCTATAGCAGACATCCGCTACCATGTCACTTTTGCCTGTTCTCTCTTTAATTCTAGTATATAAGCTTTCCATTGGCTCTGTGTCCAACCCCAGGGAAAGCTCCATGCACTCCATCTGCTTTCTCACATAAAGGGCAACTCCCACTCCTCATCTTCCCTTTCTGTGCTTTCTATAGAGCCTGTATCCCTCCATTGCAACATTCCAGACATGAGAGCCATCCCACCATGTCTCCGTGGTTCCAACAAGGTCATAGCTCTGCAAGTGCATGCAGATCTCTAGCTCATCATGTTTATTCCCCATACCGAGTCCATTAGTATACAGGCACTTATGCAGGGCACCCCAGCATGTTGAGTTCCTGGAAAGGGTTTGGGGGATTTGTCCACAATGATACCTTGCAGGCATCTCCTTGATCATGTATAGGTGCTGGAGGTGATCTCACCCAAGCCCTGTTTGTTGGCTTTGTGTTTCTTTCCCATCACAACACCCCATGCCTTTTTCTTAGCAATCCCTCACAGGCATGCTGGTTGCCCTCTCCCTCCCCTCATCATTCCTAGTTTAAAACCCTCCTAATGAGGTCTGCCATCCTATTGGCAAAAATAGTTTTACCCTGCTTAGTAAAATTCTACCTAACTCTCCCAGGCAGACACTGGTCTGCAAACAGGGTCACATGGCCCTAGAACCCAAAGTCCTAATGCCAACACTAGTTTTGCAGCCAACTATTAACTTGTTCTATTAGTGCCTTTCTCCTCACAGCCTTTCCACTCACCAGCACGATTGAGGAGACCACCTTGGACCCCATGCCCTTGACTACTGCCCCTAGAGCTTTGTAGTCACTTTTGATATTTTTATGACTTGACTTTTATGGTCATGACTTCCATCTTTTCAACTTTCTCTCTATAGGGACCTCAGTCATCTGTTGTGTTGGCTATGGTAGCCTTTGTAATTGTAATATTTTTAAAAACTAAATGCTATTCCCCTGATGCTAAAGGCCATTTATACAGTAGATTATATACTATAGATAGCTTTTATAACCTTACATTAGAGTTTCTTAAGAAGACTTGGGAATTTTTTGCTATGAAGTTTAGCAATTTGTTGCAAAACCATTTCTATCAACATATCAATTTTACACAGTTCATCACTGTAAGTACAGAAAGAAATCATCAGTGTGAGAACCTCCCAAAATACTTCTGTGTAAAAAATGAAAAATGTTAATTAGTCTTGCAAAGACTTTAGTTTCCTTTTATAGCATCATAATTTACAAGCTTCACAACCTATTGCTTTGTACTTTCAACTTATGCTTCTGTAGTGTTTTAAAGTGTGTTGGGATGAGGAAGCTACCCATAAAAATCTTTTCTCATGCACCTTATTATATCTTTACTTTTAAGTTTTCAAAGTTTGTTCTTTTCAGTTTTCTCCATTAAGACACAGCATTCTCTTTCTGAGGGATGTCTGCACTTGTAATCATTTCCTAATACTTAAATTTGATCCCATTCATTTTTATTGAGTTCTTTTAATGTCATACTTAATTTGTGGTTTATACCTCTGATCCTCTATGGTAGCAATGATCAGTTTCTGTGTGCCATACAGGTGTTTTACTTCTTGACTGTGCCTTTTGGTTTTTTTCTTCCTCATTTTGTTCATTCCCTTTTTAAAATCAGACATTTACTGCATGATATTTTTTCCTTTTTTCCTATAGGTATAAGAATTTCACTGCATTGTCACCACTATTATAGAGCTTCCCTTTGGCAGTTTTTTTCTTGAATAGTGATCTCAACACTTCCCAAGACATAACCAAAGACTGTCTCAGACCTTGAAGTCTCTAACTGGGTGGTTCAAGAAATGTCCATTGATGGTGTCAAAAATGTTATCATTGCACCATGGTGCATTATGAAATTGACACAGTCCACATAAAGTCATTAAAATGTCCTGTTTTGTACACTTGCATCCATTCAAATGTGTCTTAGTTTTCATACTCGTTATCATATTAGATGACTTACAGTAGAACCCTGATATTGTACTTGCCCTTCTTCAACATAGAACTTTATTCTTTGTGGTCTTTTGTGATATCACACACACAAACACAAAGCTTAGCTTTGTTAACATAAGGCACCATGTTTCCTCTGTCTTGATTATCTCTTAGTCACAAACAATTTTTACTTTCTTATTTAAAGCACTTCATTTATCATATTGTTCTCATCAAACTTTGGAGAAATGTTATATTTCCATTTTAATCCTGAGATTTTCATTAAAGTTTTTGTTTTGTTTTTGTTTTAGTTTGTTTTTTTTTTTTTTTTTTTTTAGTTTTTGAATATGTGTAAAGAGGTACATACACATTTCATATGTCTGCCTATTTTTATGTGCCTTAAATATTGTCTAGCATTTCTTAATGTTATTCTTCAGTATTTTCTACCCATATTTTAGAACTTCCTTCTTACTCATATTCAGAGAATGCAGCATTTTTTGAGGTGATTCTGATATTCACTATCTTAAATAGAGTGTTCTTTCCACTGTTTTACATTCCCCTGCATTTTAGGTGTAAAGAAAATAATACTCAAAGACTGTCTTAGTTTTAATTGTTATGACGTGGCACAGTGTCAGCAAATGGCCATTTTGCTGTAACAGATTTTTTCCTGTAGAATTTCCTTTCACTGTAAAGCTTTTCTGAGTTCTTATGAACCATTAATGTCTCCCATGTTTTTTTCTGTTATCCTGCCAAGACTCATTCTCCTTCTCTTCGGTCTCATGCATGGTCCCGTCTTCAGGAAAGGCTGTATTTTTCACCTTTCTATATCAAAATACAAATGCTATAATATCTCACTGAGAGGGCTAGAGCTGATAGAGCCTCACAGGCTTTAGAAAGATGCTTTTAGCTGTGCCTAGAACCACCCTTACAGGCTCCCTGTCTCAGGTTGGTTGACCAGCCAGCAGATCTGGTCTTTATGAGTTGCCTTGGGGACCTGCTTAGAAAATTATCTGCTTAGAATAACCGGACAGAAAAGAGAGAAATTTCACAAGAGTGGTGAGCAGAACATTGACAGCAGCAATGACTATGTTTCCAAGCTTACAAGAAAGCAAAGAATTAAATCATTAAGCACCACTATTAACAGCATTCCTGATAGGAATCTAGTACTGAAACTGGACTGTTTTGCAGGACACACAGACCTATTCCAAACGTTCTAATGTGTTTTTCTTCTCCTTTGCCACCTGCATGACCTCTCCACAGAAATTATAGAGAGACAAGAAAGAGTCAGGTTTTTTCCTGGCTGCTGCATGTTCTGCCTGCCCCTGCGAAGAACCAAAGCTCTGCAGGTAAGACCCTGAGTGTCCCAGGAGGAAAGCTAATATGGTCCCAAGAAAATCACGTGGGGATTTGAGTTCCTACTCCAATAGCGTGTTGCAGTTTCCAGCATGGGAAAAAACGCTGCTGCCCTAGTAATATCATAGCACTATGAAGAAACAGTAAGGGAGAGAAGAGAAAGAGAAACTAGAAATTTCTATATCAGCTACTGTCCAAAAGACTTAGTATTATTATAGTAACTGGTACTATGGTGAAATAGTAAAATGGATATTGTCAGTTGTTACTACAGAATGGAAACACAGTAGCAGAAACTTTTGACCATTGTCATCCTCAGTCAGTCTGCAGCAAATATGGCAGCATTTAATCCATTCCTTCAACTTGTCAGACTTACCTTCCCATATGTACCCATTTTCCTCTGCTGCAAGTTGTAAAAATAAGCAGGTTCACATTTCTTCTGCAAAGCAGTTTTTTTTGTGTTGGTTTTTTTTTTGTTTTTGTTGTTGTTGTTTGGTTTGAGTTGTTTGGGTCTTTTTTTTTTATTATTGCTATTTACACAACACTGCTTGTCACAAGTGTGTGTGCAAATTTACAAAAATCATCTATATTGTGTATTGCTCCTCATACATACAGATTTGTCTGCAACTAATCAGAATTGATGAGCTGGTTTAAAAAAATGTGAGAAAAACTATGACAGCCAATGTCAGAGGAAAAGAATAAACTGTATGGGAACAGCTCCCATACATAGCTGAATACATAAAAGCCCCTGTCTAGATCTCCATCAGAGGGGAAAGGGTGTATGTTGAAGCAACATAACAAGGGGAAGCTCTTTTGTAAGTGGGTGGATCCCAGTGATAACAATGTTGTCAATAATTAATTACATGTGTTGCGTACAATGTTTTCTACTTTGACAAAACAGAAACAACTTTATTTGTACTTTGTAGAGGGACTAAGAGGTCACTAAGACCAGGTGAGACCTCACCCCTGAATTTCCTCTCCAGTGTGTCATGTGCGTAGCGTGCACTCTTCATCGTGATTGATAACTAGGAAATTATTCTCTACCTTGAGAAAAGCCAGGAAAAGAGAAGAATAAACACAAAATCTAAAAAAACTAAATGCACAGATGTATCTCTCCTGTCATTGATAATGATATATTTTAATCTGTTAGAAAAGTCAAGTTTTAAGCATTAACAAAATAAAACCATCCAGGAGTCAGAAGAGCAGGTGGACTGAAAGGAGTGAACTTTAGCTACCATAATCTTCTTGGGACCTCGGGTTCTAAAGACAGAAGTGTGAAAGACATTTAATAATACTCATGTTATTTGCAGAGTAGGGAATCAGCTAGAAATTTCTGTGATAGAAATTTGACCTTAAATGGGTTTTAATCATTTGGTTAATTTCATGTTTTTGTTGGAAAAATCTGAGTGCATCCATATGAAATATGAGTGTGGAGTGGGAGTGTAATGATAGGACGCCGGGTAATGGCCTCAAATTTAAAGAGGGTAGATTTAGATTGGATATCAGGAAGAAATTCTTTACTCTGAAGGTGGTGAGGCACTGGAACAGGTTGCCCAGGGAAGCTGTGGATGCCCCATCCCTGGAAGTGTTCAAGGCCAGGCTGGATGGGGCTTTGAGCAGCCTGGTCTAGTGGGAGGTGTTCCTGCCTGTGGCAGAGGGGTTGGAACTGGATAATCTTTAAGATCCCTTCCAATCTGAACCATTCTGTGATTCTGTGATTATATATATATAAACACACAAGTTACTGGTCATTTTGAAAACCAGTCTAAAAAGCAACATCCTTTACATGAGAGACAAAAATGAACATATCCAAAACAACTGGCTGTGCTTTTTTTAATTTATACCAGCTTGCGGAATATAACCTAGAGCCAGTATAGTCCAGAGGAATCTTTGAATTTATTGCACCACAAGACCTTTTAAAATAAGTCAAGATCAGAAACAAATTTTTAACCAGATATATTCTTTCATGTAAAGGTATGAAAAAAGAAGCCAGAGTACCCTTGTAATCAAGTTGGAATGAGTGGTCCAGGGTGAAAACTGTCTGGATTGTCATGATAATGACAAACAATGGTGATAAATAGCAAGAGGGGATGTTCTGACTGGTTATAAGGGGAAAAAAATGTCACTGGTAGGAAAATTAAGCATTGGAAAAGGTTACCCTGAGAGGTTGTTCAGTCTCCATCCTTTTAGGTTTTCAAGATCTTCATGGACAAAACCTCTAACAACCTCGACTAAGTTCAGTGTTGACCATGCTTGGAACAGGAGGTTGGACTGAAGATCACCTAAAGTTCATTCTAACCTTAATTATTCTATGAACTCTAAAAGGTGTAACCTCTCCCTGACACCCCCAAGTTCCTCACAGTTGCAAATCAGAATCAAACAATTAATTCTCTTCTCTAACAGTGATTTTTCTAATTATAACAACAGAGACTCCTCATGCGAGGACAGTTTTAGTCCAGATTGCATAGTGGGAGATAGTAAGATCCTGGATTGTATGCTCCAACTACCTAACCTTTTTAGGAACTTGCCACCAGACTCTTTCCAGGTTGTTGAAATCTCTCTTGTGTCCAGAGCTGTATGCAGTATTCTAGATATAGCCTCATCGAATGCCAGCTAGAGGGAAACAATCACTTCTTTTGATCCACTAGCTATGGATGTGGTTATTTCTCACAGTGACACATGACAGACTTAAGTGCGACTTTCTATTCAGCAGAACTCCTGGGTCCTTCTCTGACAGTGCAGTACAGATCTCCAGCCTGTGCCAGTGCCTGGGGTTCTTCCATTCCATATTGCAGGCTGGTTTTTATATTTGTCCATGTTGGACTTCATCCGGTTTCTCTTGGACAATTCCTCAAATGTATCAAGGTCACTCTGAACACTATCTTCCTGCTATATTGAAATCATTGTTAAAGTCAAGATAAATGCTACCCACTGCCTTCCCTCTGCCCATAGATATAGTCATTTTATGACAAAAGATAACCAAGCTGATAAAGAATGATTTCCCCCTGTTCTATTAATTTCCACCTAACATTATTTCTTTCTTTCACCTGAAAATGGCTTCTATCAGTACCTGTTCCCAGGAACTGAGGTGAGACTCTCTAGTCTGTGATTCCCCAGGTCTTTCTTCTGGCATTTGTTGAAGCAAGGTGTTACATTTATTCTATTGTGCAAACCAGGGACTCTATCATTGCTACAACCCCTCCAATATATTGGAGAATGGCTTTGAAATGACATTAGCTAAGTCCCTATTTTACAATCACATTAAAAAAAAGAGTTTAAAAGTAATACTAAATAATTGAAAGAACTTGCACAATAATACTGTACATCCTACAAGATGCTTTAGAAGTCTTGGATGCTTTTTGCAGACCTGAGGTTCATAGTATCTACCATATGTTGACAGAGTGATAGGTGGATGAAAAGGAAGAGTCTTACAGTTGGTTCACAGGCACACTTTTCCACAAATGAAGCTTAAATTAGAGCCTGGTAGTTTTAGACACCAAAGTAAATGGGAATGAAGAAAACTGCACAAGAGTTTCACTCATTTTAGGGACATATATTGTATAGAAGACAATTATCAGCACATTTTTCGGAAGATATTTGAAGTCTTCAAGACTTCGTCAAGAAGGGCTAAAGAAGTTGGTTTGTTCTGTGATAGCATCAGCAAAGATTTCCTTTAGGCTTGGATCTTTACTTCTGACTGCCCTTTCTGTCACCAATTATTTTGTATGCACACCAAAAGAAATCAGTCAAGACTGTCAGCAGTGTTGATCCCGCTTCTCTCTGCCAGATGTTCTTCTTGTCCATCTGCTCACACTTGCTTTGCACAACATGAAAAAGAACTGGAGGCTGTGAGGTGACACTGCAATTAACCTTGCAAATGATTTCCCTTTTGCAAATGAAACCAGCAATTGGGTCCATAACTTACACAATTAAGAGCAATGCATCTTAGTCATTTTCTGTAATCCTCCATTTAATATTTGATCATTGATTTAATGTTTAATGCTGTGGAATCATTGTTCTGTGTCCCTCATTTCTTGAATGTCCTTGATTTTAAGGGTAGTCAGCAAGATAGCAGCTTGATCTTGCAAAGCTTTACTTGTGTGAATACTTTTATGAAGGCAAATGTGATTATTCACATGAATAAGGGTTTACATGGGTAAATGCTTATATTTCAGACATCTCATGCCTGTCTTAGTAGTCTAATGTTTTCTTTTTTGGGGGGTAAGTTTAAAATTAATTGTATGTGTGGAGGGGGTATATAGGTGTTAAATATATTTTCAAAACTCAAATTTCTATGCAACATGATTTGAAAAGTTGACAACTCTTAAAACAGAAATTCATGATCTTTTTTAACTATGGAAAATTGAAGCTGCCTGTCAATATCACTTGACATCACGTGAATGAGAACATACATATGTATATTTGATATATACTAAAGTGAAACACATGGAAGAGTTAACATTTCAGGCAGATATTTTGCCAATCTACCTGGGTATTCAAATATCTTAATCCTTAAGGGTATGTGTTTCTGTTATTCCAAACCTCTAATTTTATTATGTAAATGCTGACAGTATGTTGCAATTTTTTTTTTTTTTTAAGAAAACTACTATTCACTGAGAAATAAATGAAATAAATGACCAGGGACTTATTATAATGGATGATGCAGAAGACCAGTTCAGGAGTTGCAGTTATGTTTCCAGAAGTGAAAACACATTCCATTAAATTATGATATCACATATCTTTGCTGTTATTTCATTTCAAAGTCCACAAATGTTTTCTTATTCAGATGTAAGTCACTATTTTACTATAGTAAGCAGTTGTATTATGTGACAACTGCCATCTTAGTCGTGACCTGGAATTTAAAATTGAGTCTTCACTTGATAAAAACATTGGGTACTACAGCTGGAGCTACAGGACTGACCCCTGCACTTTGCTGTAGCGGCATGACTACACACAGGACAAGAGGTACCACTCACTGCACCATGTGTTTTTACAGCTGAACCCAGAAATGCAAGAACCCACCATTGTGCTAGATCTTGGTAGATGTGGTGGAAACGTCCATGTTCCTTAAAGTAGAAGTTCCTTGTTTAGTTGAAAAAGAAAAATCCTGTTAATGGGTCAATTATGAATCAGTTTCAAAATGTATGCTTCCCCCACAATGTCTGGGGAATCTCCTCAAATTCAAATAGTTAAATAAGTTACAGTGAATTACCTTAGACTTTCCAGATAAATATAAAATATTAAACAGGCTATATTTGATAAGTGCAATAAGAGCTGCCATTGATATGTATATAATTTGCTTTTGTTTGCTTGGGTTTTTTTTAGTTTTTGTGGTACCTCTTTTAAATCAACTGTGAAGGCTCATTACTTTTCAACCATAATAATAGCTATATCTTTTCCTATTGTACATGCAAACCTTCATCTTAGAGTTCAGTGAAATAGTCTTGTTTCTTTTGCCACAGAATATTTATGGAGCTGTTTCTTTCCTTCCTTCCTCTCTAAATTTCTTCCTCTCTTTTCCTTCCTTCCATCCTTCCTTCCTTAATTGTGCTGTTTAGCCAATAAAGCAGGTCTTTTATGACTTGATTTTCTATGCCATGATCACTTTTTGCTTCTTCACCAAATGAGAGAAAAAGCCATTTGTAAAATTTCCCGTCACTGTCCCTTTTCCACTTCACAGACTTGCTACCAACACAGTAAAAGTTGCCACTTTTTTGCACAAGTTTGTTTATCTTTCTCTCTCTCTTTGTGCTGTCCATTTAATTAAAGGTCAGGATCTATGTCTATAATATTCTTCTGGGATAATAGCTAAATGTAATAGGGTATCTTCTTTATAGCACTGACAGTCTATCGCTGCTGATTCCTCATGGTAGCTATTCTGTGCACCTCATCATTCTGCTGGATCTTTCAGTAGACACTGTCTTTAAAATCCCATTTGTACCACTTGGGTCAGGTCAGGAAGAATAATGGCTCTAATCTCGTTGGAGTGATATTATTAATTTTAAAGCAGGTGAGGAGCAAGATGCTTTCTCCAGCCAAAGAACTCCGACTTCAGTTCTGCAGTGGGTAGCACATGGGAAAATGACTCAAAGATTGAGCTATCATTTTTGGTTGTATTTAAATCTGTATGATATGTTAAATCAATTTCAGAGAACTAAGATGGAGGACTAAAGATTCCCTTTCCAGTCACAGCCAGTTTGTTTTAAATTTTCTGAATATATTTTCAGCAGATAATAAGCAAAAGTAAACAGGAATAGCTGTGAATCACAGCAGTATTCCTCTATGATCATAATCATATGCTGAGCTTTTTGTTTGTGGGCATAACAGGTGCGTATTTGATGATGTCTAGAAATTTGAGAAATTCGCTTCATAATTAACACCAGATTCATTGATTTTACAAGTTTAAATTTCAGAACCAACCTGTTGTTTATAGAAGCCATTAACTGCATAAGCTGCAGTCCCTGTTACTTCCGAACATCCAACCAGGATGTTTTAGTATCTAGAAATAAAACTTCCTGTGAGCATCTGTTTTGTGTACTCATTCAGTGTACTGATTTGGTGGTAAGCTTCACTGCTTTGTGAGCAAGGACGTTAGCAAAGAACAGGATGGAATATAAGTCTTTTGTTTCCTCTTGGTTTGCTTCCCTGTGCACATTCACCTGCAAAATGGATTTCCTAAGCCTACTGTTCCTGGCAAAGGTGTTCCTCTAAATTACACATCCATATGAGAAATATTGATAAAATAACACAGTGCAACACCACTCCTAGGAAGGCCTCGAAATATCCTTCTGCAAAGGCAGATAGGTTTGTAGGCACTGAGCCATAGTTCTTCAAGCCTTCCACATTTCCAGGCTTCTTGTTCTTCTATTGTTTCTTGCATAACGTAGTTCCTTGTTTCTAGTCCACCGATAGCTATATTAAGCTGGAACAGAGAGAGAGTCTTTTAAACCCCAAACTGCTCTCAAAGCTCTAGTTGAAGGATGGTGCACGTAGGGGATGATCTTTAATACTGAAGAGATGGACCCCAGCTCTTGCTTCAGTATACCGGGTTGCTCTAAAAGTCATGTGAACTATTATTACTTTGAATGGGCCCATTTTAAAATGTTACTAATATATTTCCAACAGATCATAAAAAAAAGTAATCAGTAGTAGTTGTGCATGAAGCGTATGTAGTCCTATCTAAATAAAATGAATCCTAAAAGATCTCCACTGGAATTTAAAAAGTAAAAAATAATTTTAAAAATGTGTATATGATAAAAATAGACTACTTTTATAATATGGTTTTTTTTTTGCATTAAACATTTCAATTTTTCACTTTTAGAATTTGAGGATTTGGTGATTTTTGTCACAATCAACCTTGTTTTGTTTCTCACCTGTATTACTCAAAAAGTTTTAAATTACACAAGATCTTTATTTTTTTTTGTCAAAAAATACTTTGTATAACAATGCTTTTTATAAGTTGATATTTTTCAAGACAAAAATGCAATTGAACCTAAGAACCACCATTTTCATTTTCAGCTCTAAGGTGAAATGAAATCAAATTCGCAAAATACTTGCCAAAATAGAAACTTCTCAACTTTCCAGTATCAATAACTTAGACATAAAATGTTTTCTCTCTAAGTATGAGTGCAACAAAAAAAAATGCATTAAAGCTGTTCAGCAAAGAGGTGGTAAACTTATAACAACTCTTATTCCTAGCTCACCTTGTCATTGCTGTGAAGAAAAAGCTATTACCAAAAATAACAATCAAGTTCAGTGCTATTTCATGAACTTAAAATATATTTTCAGACTCTTCCTCTGCGCGAACATATTGACTGCTTGCTTTGATTTCACTTTCCAAGGAGGCTGCCACTTAACTTGTGGGATTTTCAATGAAACATCAAAAGACAGACTAAACATGTTGCATAAATCCCACAGAAAAGGAGTGCACAACTGGAGCACAAAGATGTATATTGCATCAGACTACTGAGGAGCACTCCATGCTCACTGCTGTTTCCATTGATGGAATTTATCTTTTCCTATTTGTGGGTGTAAAGGGTCTCCTTCCTGCTCCCCACATGGATCATCGGAATCCAGGAACCATCTTCAGATGGTCAAAGTTCTTCCTAAATCTCTCTGCAAAGTGACTTTTATTATTTGACTCCCACTCAATACTCTTTAAAAATTCTCAAGAATTCCTAGCCCTCTACTGATGGAAGGTCAAGGGCATAGAAGGAATTTAGGTATCCTGGGGGACTTTGAGGAAAATTCTCTGTTCTGTACACAGCTGCATTCTTTCTTTAGTCTGCACCTGCATAAGGGAAGGACACACCTCATATTTCACTTCACTAATATTCACTCCAACAGGAAAAATCAAGTCTAGGGTGAGACCTGACCTACTTGAGATATAAAGAGATGTATATTTATGTCTGCAGTTTCTCAGTAAGTTTCAGGATCCCCAGTGCTCTTTGTCCATTTGTATGGATAAAAAACAACCATTAGTTTTAATAACAGCACACTTTTTAGTAATCTTCCCTTTTGGTTTAACCAAAGAAATAGAGTTATGCACTGGGTACTAATTGATCAGAAACTCAATTTTATGTTTGGAAATTATGTCAGATGTGGGCTAAGCTGTGTAACACACCTGGCTTCTCTCTCTAAGCCCAGTTCAATTTGAAGGAGATAGATTTCCTTTTGAGCAAGGAAGTAATTTCTAGTATTTCCCATTATACTATGGAACTAGTAAAGCACAGAAAATAAAAACCTGGTTTCAATTCTGGCCACTGCTGCCTCATTAGAATTATTTTGAAAGACTCAAGGCAGAATCTTTACTAATGATAAAGAAAAATGATTGCAAGTGAGGAAAAATTCCTCTCTCTGTACTTACACTGCCAGTGGAAAAAAAAAAAAAAAAAAAAGAGAAAAAGGAAGTTATTCTGTACAACATATTTGTATAGAAAGCATTTACTGTGGTTAAATCCATACAAAAAATAACTCCATAATGATTATTATTTTAACTACTAATATTTCTTTTAGTGTAAAGCCATGCTTTAAAAATTAAGCAAGCATGCTTTCAGGGATTTTTTTTTTCCAGATTACACCATATGGTTACCACTTTTCTAATGTGAGGTATGCAAAACACCCCATAGACTCCATAGAATCTTCTCTTCCTTTTTGACATGACACATGTTTATAACAAAAATAAACCCACCTTTCAACCCTATTATTACATCTCCATAACCTGAAGCTTTTTTTACTAGCTACAAGTAGGCACCTTTTTTACCAGGCCCCACTGTTGTTTCTATGTCCTGTGTGATTTGTTCTGTTTTGATTGGTAAATTTACATATAGTTTGAAAATGGTAAATTAGGTCTGCTACAGGAGTAATGAAAGACTGAACCAAATTGTCTGCAGTTCTTCTTCAGCTGGCTTGATAATTTCATTCTTCATTGTAAAGCCTCAGTGCTTATTAGGCTCTTGAGTGAATTAAGCCTCAATAATGGCCAAAAACATGTCAGCAAGCCATCAGGAAATTCAAACTGCTGCATGCAGAGGAACTATTAAGAGCTGCTAAAGTGAGAAGTGATATTATGTAGATCACTGAAATGTTATCATCTTCTTAGCATTTTTTTGGAAAACGTGAGGAAAGTTCAAAGCCATACTGATGCAATTTTGTAGAAGAAATTGGGCTATTGTCTTATCTCTGTATATATACCTAATTTCTTCTGCAGAAATATGTGTATTCAGAGATTTCAATCCAACCAGAAGAGAAACATCTGAATCAATTCCATTAGGAAAATTGTATTATAATAAATGTTCTTAAAATATCAATTTTATTGCGAAAATAAATGAACCTTTGTCTGATCTTGAGATAGAAAGTACTTGCCGATTGAGTAGGATTTCTACAGGCTTCAAAACTATTTCCAATACCATGCTCAAATTATTGGAGTGATATGGTTTGTTTGGGAAAAAATATGAATCTCCTTCAAAGAAGGAACATTTTCTTCACAGAGGAAAAGGCTGCTCTTAAAGGAAACACCTCGACAGATGTGCCAGGGTAGCAATGAGGAGCTCTAAAATGAGCTGATCACACCTCCAGTACCAGAAAAATGATAGTCAAAAATTGTTGTTGGGATACCTCACCTAAGAAGTCAATAGAAGTAGGAAATGTTTGTCAGAAGAGGAAAAAGAAAAGCAAATAACTTAGCAACTGCTGATTAAGTTTTTTTACACTTTAGGAGAAATTTTTGTTTAGGTGCCTATTATAGGGCTGTCATTTGATAACCTAGAAAGAAAGGCAATGTGATTTTAGCATGCCTAAAGCTAATGTTTAAGCTTATCCATTTCTTTTTATCAACTCAATATTATGACCATCAAAATCAAAAGACAAAATTGTAGATTCCTCACATGTGCTTTAAATGAATAGTAAATGTCTTCTGGTCTCTGACTACAAACAGGGAGCTAATCCATTGTGAAGCAGTAGATCACCCTCAGGATTTCGAAGTCTCCTCAGTATCAATCCATTGTTTGCTTGTTTTGCTTCATTTGTGACCATTTATGGGTAATGGTTCAACTTCATATAAGATACAGCAATCTCCTGCATGTTCCAGGCCAACAAAATATGACTTTTATCAAGTGAAGAATCTATTTTTTTCTCTCCTTTTAAATCATAGTTGGAGGAAGAAAGGAAAAGAGGCTTCATTCATTCTATAAATATATTAGCAATAAAAAGAGGACTAAGGATAATCTCTGTCCTCTAGTAGATGGGGTTGGTAACATAGTGACCAAGGATGAGGAAAAGGCTGAGGTACTTAATGCCATCTTTGCCTCAGTCTTCAGCAGTAGGACCAGTTGTTCCCTGAGTACCCAGACCCCTGAGCTAGAAGACAGGGGTGGGGAGCAGAATGAAGACCCTGTGATCCAAAGGGAAACAGTGAGGGACCTGCTTCAGCACCTGGAGATGCACCAGTCTATGGGTCCGGATGGGATCCACTCAAGGGTACTGAAGGAGCTGGCGGAAGTGCTCACCGGGCCACTTTGCATCATTTATGAGCAGTCCTGGAGAACCGGGGAGGTCCCAGCTGACTGGAGGTTGGCAAATATGACACCCATCCACAAGAAGGGCCGGAAGGAGGATCCGGGGAACTACAGGCAAGTCAGTCTGACCTCGGTGCCTGGGAAGGTCATGGAACAGAT
>VXBH01000009.1:96906-113946 GCA_013400035.1 Rynchops niger
TTAGGGTTAGGGTTAGGGTTAGGGTTAGGGTTAGGATTAGGGTTAGGATTACGGTTAGGGTTTAGGGTTAGGGTTCGGGTTAGGGTTTAGGGTTCGGGTTTGGACTGGGTTAGAACGACTGAGGGAGCTGGGGTTGTTCAGCCTGGAGAAGAGGAGGCTGAGGGGAGACCTTATCACCCTCTACAACTACCTGAAAGGAGGTTGTGGAAAGATGGGGGCTGACCTCTTCTCCCTGGTGATAAGTGATAGGACGAGAGGAAATGGGTTCAAGTTATGTCAGGGGAGGTTTAGATTGGATATTAGGAAACATTTTTTCTACTGAAAGGGTTATTAAACATTGGAATAGGCTGCCCAGGGAGGTGGTGGATTCACCATCCCTGGAGGTGTTTAAAAAATGGTAGATGGGGTACTTAGGGCCATGGTTTAGAAGTGGCTTTTTGTCAGGGTATGTTAATGGTTGGACTTGATGATCTTAAAGGTCCCTTCCAACCTCAGCAATTCTATGATTCTATGATTGTCCAAACGCTTCAGCTTCAAACAAGCATGCTGGCGTTTTAAAATGTGGATGGAAAATAGAAACTGAGCTCAGTAGAAATTAGGGGAGGTGGGGGGGAGGGAGCATAGAATTAAATCAATGTCTTCCCAAGACTTGAAAATATAGTCAAAAATAAAGGTCTTAATATGCATTTCCTGGGGGTATATGAAGTGCAATAGTTATTGAGAGAGATTGTGATGACTCACAGTGGACTGGAAAACGACAGCTATAGAGGAGAATGAGACCAAATCCCACAGTTCTTACACTCCTTTTACTCAGGCGAGTTGCCAGTGGCACAAAGTAACCAGTCTATAAAGGAGACAGAGTTAGGTTACAAAATCATTCTTTTCTTCTGATGCTAAGTTGTTCCCAGCAGTATACTCTGAATTGTTTTGTCCTGGGGTGCCTAAGTGACACACGCAGTGAAGCTGAAACCCCTGAGCAATCTCAATGTGCTGCTTAAAAATCCCATTGGTTTAATGTATAAAATAAAAGCCCAAAACCTTTTAATGTCCTGACTATTAGGCAGTTACTGCTGATATTCAGGCTTCATATTCTCTTCTTCCTTTCATCTCTTATAAGCCTTTTATTGCTCTTTGTATTTTTCTCAAGAGTGATCAGAATCACAGGCAGTGCAGTGGACTACCTGAATTTAACAACACATGGGCCTCATTACAGTCCGCCTCCAAGAAAGAAAAGTGTGTGTCTTTTCTATAGGTCCTCCTATTGTGTAGTGAAGCTAAATATATCTGATTCGTTTCACTTTTCCTCAAAGACCAGCCCCTTCAGTTTTGATGCCTAAAAATACCCACTAAGAGAACACTCTTCTGGAGAATGACACAAAATTATATCTTGTAGATATGACTGATAGCTCTGTGCAGGCTTGGTGAAGTCTTATACAAAGGCATGGTGGTTGTGCTGAGATTGCTAAACTGGTAATGATTTCTTCCTTAGATATTCTCTTTTAACTGAATGCCCATTGTCATCAACCAATATTCTATTGTTATTACTCCTTGTCATATATTTCATTACATGAAATTTAGATCATTAGCACCTGAGATTTTTTTTTTAATAATTATTCATTCTGATATTAGAGATTAGCAAGCATTATTGTAGATCTGCGGAACAGAATGCTTTTCAATAACAGAGATACAATCAAAGCCCTGATTTCAGCTACCGATGCTCAAAGTAAGCTCTCAGGTGTGCACCTGGGCTGTGTAGAAACAGCTGTCTTGCAGGGCTGAGAGGAAGGACAACCTCCCTCCTCTCTCCCTCCCCCGTTTTTCTCAGAAGCTTCCTTTAAGCTCAGGCTTTTGCACTTGATCATTGCCTGAGCAACATTGCAGCTATGTCATTCCTATTATTGTGCCCTCCTGATTCTGGACTCTTGGCTTGACCTGGGGATCTACCCCATAGCTATGGTCCTGCCTGGTGGTCTGGGCTGTGGGTGGCCCTGGGTACCATTACCGAACATGTTCTTCTTGTCTTGTGGGGGTACCATGGGGCTGCATCCCGTGTGGGTGAAGGCATGGTCCTTTTGGCCCTCCAGCCACCCCTGGTTCCCCGCTCCCAGTTCCCTGCATCTGTAGTGCAGCCTGCCCCACTGCTCCCTGGTGCACCCTTCGGTTTGAGTGTCTCATATTTAGTGGCTGTCTCAGCAGAGAGATATTTGAGGTAGCAGATGAAAATTTCTAAAATCCGTTTCAGTTTAGATGTAGAAGTATGTATCTTCAACTGCATCACGCACATGGTCAGTGCTTGTTACACTGAAGGGTAAAAAGGCTGCAGTATGGGAGACCTGCATTTTCCAGGCTGGGTCTCTTCTAGAAGTTGAGTCCAGAGCGACCTCAACATTGTTTTAACATGCACCAGCTGGAAATTATTAGGTGGGATATTACATGAATCTGACATTTTTAGGAAGATTTCCAGGATGCTATCTAAGGATGAAGAGGAATCTGGCTCAGAACACTCTGAGACACACTTTTTTTCCCTTTTAAGGAAAAATGAGGTAAACAGGTTGAACAAACAAGCTTAAGTCTCATTTCCAATCATCCATTAGGCACAGGTGATCCTAAGTTTCATTGAAAGTCAAAGGATTTTTTTTAGATTTTCACCTTTCTATTTTTCTTCCTTTTTTTTTTTTTTAATAACCTATATTTATATTTTAAACTAGTTAAAGGAAATTATATGTTGGGGAAAAAAAGTCTACTAACTTGCATATCTGCTTTTATGCAGGTTAAAATCAAACCAAATAATTCTTCCTTTACATTAAACCAGGTAATTGAACATGATATGTAGTTTACACTGATCTTTATAGGAGATTATGAATGAATTCGAGAATTTTAGTATAATCGTATTTTTATTGCCCCTTATCTCAGCTACATTAAGAAAAGATTGTTACTTTCTTATGAAAATCTACACCTAAAATCTACGTGTTGTTCTACAGTTTTCCAGAATTCACAGCATTCATTCAGAATACTGTGCCTTTCACAATATGCCAAAAAATTTAATCAGAGGGAAATTCGAACTTCACTATAGGAATGTATTAACCCTGTTGGAGTTTGGTCTATAAAAGCAGCTTCAATAATGCGATGTACTGATAGGAAGATACAGTTTATTGGTTTGTCAGATGATTCGAACTACCATGACAATCTTAATTCAAAAACTGAACCATTCTACTTTTGGCCAGAACATCTTGAAATTAAATCTTCCGTTTATATTTGCCTGATAGAAAATCTAAATCCGGGGGCAAAACTGTATCAGATTAAAAAACCACGTATATACTTACATACACATATTATATTGATGTAGATATATTGTAAACTGCATTTTCTTAAATTTTTTTTTTCTCAGTATAAATTCCTTGCCAACTGTCAAATCCCTTGGCTTTCCATATTCAATGTAGAAAGCATATATAGTATATTTTTAGAGAATGGCAGTTGTAGCCAGTGTTTGCACTAAATTATATAAAGAGTGGCCAGACCAAAAGGTTTACTCAATTTCATTTCTTTATAAAGAGAGGTCATTGTCTAAAACTCGGGGGCTATACATGCTTAATCCATGGAACTCTGAGAAAATAATTTAGTGAAATGAAGACACAATAGGTTTAAATTATACTGGGATCTGCACCTTGCCTGGAAGTGGTTTTAGGTGTCTACAGGTGGAAGACTGAAAAACAAAACCCTACAGTCGTCATGCAAAGGATGAAATACAGAATCTGCAGTTGAAAGGTGAATGTGAGAAGGGGACAAAAATCAATTGTGTTCGAAAATACTCCAAAGCACATCCAAAGAGAATACAGACTAGTTAGAATTCCTTTATAAGACTGGGCAAAATTATTCTCCTACAGTAAATTTAAACAAGGCTGAACAGTTCTACTTAGAGTTTATATCAATAAATTATAATATGAATTATTTTACCATGTAATGATTTTCCTGGATTTTAAATAAGTGAAGAAATTTAATGTGGTTATAAGAAATGTTAGTGCCATTTAAAGAAATTGAAAAATAGAGGTAATGTGATCTAAATGAGATATTTAACTGAAAGCTAAAATATATTAAGTAGTGGATATCTCATAATCCAAGTATGGGTTTGGTAGCAGCATAGGTATTTAAGCAGTGTGTAATTTTAGTAACTTCCTTCATATAATTACTGACAAATTAACTGCAGTATACAGGATCAACAACAAATGAATTTTTCATAACTGATTACAAGTATAAAAAGAATTCACTCCTTGAAGGTTGTTGTGACAGTGTTTTTAATGAATACTTGACATTATTAATAGTGTATTTATTTATTTCACACTGGAGTTGTACCTGGTATTTGGTAGAGATATAAAAATAGATTATATTTGACTTGAAGATTTTATATAAAATGACAACAGGCCAAAGTGGAGAAAGGATAAGAACAGAGAAGTTGATAAAGCTCTTTGGAAGTCTGAGATGACTGTCTCTAGTTGATATCCTAAAAATAACCATCGATCCTGAGAATAAAAGAAGGAAGTACTTTTCTCCACCTGTACTGAATTTTACCACTTATTTCTGAGAGGGGAAGTGGATGATTCTTTTGTTCTCATTATCATTTCATTCAGTGTTGTAAGTGATTTATTTAGTGATTTAAATTATGCTATTAGTTGTCAGCTGCATAAAAATGTCCTCAGACTCCAACCCCTCAGTTTTATCATCCCTCTTTTTTTGAGCTCCAGCCATGTTTCTAACCATCAGACAACTGAAAACATAGCTTTAAAGAAACACAGAATTTCAGGGAAACTTGGTATTCTGACAGCTGGCATTTTAAGGAAAATACCAAATATCAGGAAATTTATGATAAAACTCATGAGAGTTGACAATGCTGCCATCTAGCCTTTGAAACGTAATCGACAGGAGCAATCTGATTCAAAGCTGTGAGTCTCTGAGTGTCTCCATTAGCTCCCTAATTATCAGGCATCTAAGAGGACTCCATTATGTGAAGTCACGGCAGCTTGGCCATGGACAGTAAGTCCTCTGACATCATTTTCAAGAGCAAGACTGTATATATGTTGATGTAGTGACATCACATAATCAGATGTTCAGAGGCTGCTTACATGGGACATTGCTGTGAACCCCCTGTTACACAAATTAAAAAGTCAGCAAGCTTCTGTGTGCTATCCTTTAAGGAAGGATTATGATCTCTGGAGTACATCATATATTCTCACGGCTGGTTTCCTCTGTAAGTTGAGCTGCTGTTATGAAAACCTAAAAGACTTAAAAGATAAAGAAATTTTTTCTACGTCTAATTATATTGCTCTCATTAGTATTTCTTTGATTTAAGCCACAAGTTTGGGAGCTTTTGTATTACCTAAGAAGATCAAAGAGCAATCATCTTCTAATGTATATAGGTAGGGTTTGTTGTGGGCTTTTTTTCTAAATGTTGTAGTTTTAGATTAATTGTTTGTGCACATGCAAATCTTTGTATGAGATATATCATTCTTATATGTATTAATACATGTAGACTGTTATCACTTATGTTTGATATGCTAATTTGGTTTTTTTGTGTTCTTGTTTTAAAACTAGCATTTGTCGTTGTTTTGTTCTAGCCTGTTTCACAATAATTGATTTTGTGTTCACTTGTTAATTTGTTTAGTAGTTACTTTATTGAAATTCATGGATTTGCTGATGTCCTGAGGAGGGTGTGTTTTCACTGGTAGTCACTAATTGCAGAGTGTTAAGCATTCATAGGCTTGCATCTTCTTCATAAAGCAATCAACACATTTTATTAACTTCGTGAGTCTCTGCTCTGCTCCCTGAATCATAGCATTTGTGATCCTGCTGTTAGCTGAAAACAGGTGCCATATTTGTATAATAAGAAACTCTTTGAAATGAACACATATTTTACTTTTAAAACAGTAATTTCTTGGAGACAAATTGCTGTAATTATTATTATTTATTTCTACAACAGAAGCACTGGAAGCATCAAAATCAGAGATACATTGTGTTACACGTAGAACAAGAGAATAAAAGGCATCAAATCACCCAAGAGCCTACAGAGTAAGGGTTGGATGGTTCCTAACGATATTAGTCACATGAGGAGCTTAGAAAGCAAACGAGCAGAAGTGCCATGCACACCAGCGTAGCTTTGCAAAAGCGATGCGTACCCTCTGCTTAGGACCTCCCCTTCCTGGCTGCTTCTTTCCAATGCGAGCAGAAGAAACAAAGAGAGACATCAAGCAGAGATGATGGATGTCTCATCTGGTGACCACCAAACGTAGACAGAAATGGTCAGCACCATCTGGTGTCAGTCCTTTAGGAAAGTGGATGAGTAGGAGCTGTGACGTGTCCTATTACCCCGCAGATCCTATTGCTGAGTCCAGCAGGACAGACCATGTTGAGGGTCTCAGCAGAGGCTGGACAATAGCCACTTCATCTCACAGCCTGAAAAACGGGAGTTAAATGAAACCTGGCCTGATACTGAGGCCTCAAAGCTTTTAAAGTTTCTACAGCTGTGCTGTGAAGGGAAATGCACAAATCAGGAGACAAGTCACAGATTCCTTAGCTTTGGTTTCCCCTCTTTTCAATTCCTTTAATTTTGGTCCTTATGTCTTTGATCTTTTCCTCATTTAACCACTGTAGCTGTCTTTTATCCTTTTGTAATCCACTTAACAAGAGAAAATTTAGGTTATATTGTTTTAATAACGTTGCCTGTAGCTTTCCTAAATCCTTGCCCTCCTCCAGTGGATTTTTATATTGTTCCCCATTGCTCTCTTTGTCTAAATAAAATCATACTGAGCTATATGACTGCATACTCCCAGCTTCTCTCTCCAGCTTTCTTGGTGGTAAATTCACAAATAACTACCATATACTTAGTTATTGCCCGCCTAGAATTATCACAGTATTATAAATATATTTATGTTATGCACAAGAGAGGGTACAGCCTGGGACATCTGGCTTAAGCTCTCCTTTTAGCACAACCAGACTTTCCCTGGAATGATTAGCTGCCGTTTGTAGGATGATACTCAGTGTAACTCAGGTGTGGAGGAATCTGTCTTCCTCCGCAGACCTGGGGGAGAGGTGAAAAGGGCTGCCTGGAACTCAGACCTATCCCTACTTACGCTACAGGTTCAGCTGCATGTGGCATGGCAGCCACAAGCTGTTGGGACCTGGCTGACAAAAGCAGGATAAAATTCCATTGCTGTCTGAATCCAGATAATTCAGACTCATATTATGTATTTTTTATCATGTCAATGAGTTTATGCAGATGTGTCTCATACATCTGTCCAGACAGAAAAAAGAGCAGGAAGACAGGCAAACAGCCACATTCAAAACCAATTTTACAGAATAATCCAGATTCACTTAATACATACGTTGCATATGAAACCTAACTCTGGATAATTTCCCAGCAAGAGGTGCTTGATTGCTCTTGTCTGTTTGTTTGTTTTGTTATTGCTGTGATTTTTTTTCCCCAATACTATTTTTGCCTGTTTCAATAACACCATGCTTTCTATAGGCAAGTACATGTGGATATTTTGTACCTTTGTAGACAGACAGATCACAGTCCCCATTCTATGTGTTCTCCAGTTCTTTCTTTGCCCTTTGGTCTCCCACCATTCCTTTGTCTGACAAACCCTGTACCTCTTCTTATTTAAATTCCACCTCAAAATACCTTCTGAGAAGACAACGTCATTGCTTGTCCACCACTGAAAGGAAAGAGTTGGTCTGATCAAATGTATCACTGAGACAGAAAATGATATTTTTCCAACATTTTTTAGAAAAGGATTTCTGAGGAAAAAAAAAAAGGTGGTTGTTTTTTTTATTGCTTAGAAACATCATCATAGTCTGATCATCCAGTCTCTGTGTTGTCTGGATTAAATAATACACTACTGGCACAGGGACTGTTGCTCTTTCTTTATTCCCCATGTACTGACAAACCTAGTAGAAAAATCAAAGTAATTTGTACCCTTACATCCATGTTGTGAATTATAAACTCCGTGTTCAAACAACCACATACTTTTTTACCTGTACTTTCAACCTGAATGAGAAGCTACATATCTATGTTGGCACAGGGATAGGAAAATAGAGCAGTTGGCTCACCTTTCTGCGAATCAACCGTGATTCAGCTAAGCGTGGCTGAAGCAGCATGATGCTGATGAAAAAATGCTCCTGCAAAGGAGGGGATTTTTGCTTGGGACAGTGATAGGAATCTGAATTCTATAGTTATTACATTCTTCATGGTAACATTTCTAAGACTGAGACTTCATACAAGCGCTCACATCCATTTAAAATCCATTAAAGTGTTGAATTGCCTTTGAATTTTTTAAATATATTGGTTTACATGCAGAAATAGCTACTGTCTTCCGATCTGGTACAGCTTTGTGCTTGGAAAAATAGCTTCATACTCTTTATTTAACTTGCAAGCTTATTGTGAAGCTTAATTAGCGAATATACATGAGGCACATTGAGATCCTTAGGCAAAAGTTGTTCTCTGTTATACCTACATAGACATTAATAACTTTAAAAGCAGCTAATTTGTACAGCCAAAGCAGTTATCTACTTATACTTCATGCTATTTCGTAGGCTACTTAAATCAATGGTTCAGTTAGAAAATGAAAGCAGCATGAGATTTCAGCCATACGTTCATGCCCTAACCTTACATGATTTTTTTTCTCTTTAATAGAACTATACAACTAATTTCACCAAAGCAACTATTTATCCTCCCATCATTGAAGTTCTGCAAGGCTGATGAGTGTTGTCAGGATTTGGTTTTGAATGGTTTATAGGCCTTCAGTATGATTAATTTTAGCTCAGGCACAGAAAAAAAAAAAAAAAAACCAACCAACCAAACAAAAAAAAACCCCTCTCCACTTTAGTAACCACATGGAAATAGTAGAAAATGGTAGAACAGGTTTGGGGTTTTTTTGATAAAATAATGAATGGACAAATATGTATTAACCTCTGAAATACACTGTAAAGCAGAGAAATACAAAAATAAAATTAAAAAAAATAAAAAGAAATTATAAGGGGTAATATGAGGAACCCAAAGACAAGACATTTTCTAAAAAGAATAAAAAAAGACCAGAAGCATCAAAGCATGATGTACCCTCTTCAGATAAGCAAAGGATTTCTTCCAAGCGAGTCATAATGTGTTTTCTAATTCCCAGCTTCATTTTTTCTGTCTTTCTGTGGATCAAGAGCTTCTCTTTGGTGATGCAGCAAGTTTCCTAAGTAAGAGATTGTTTTTCGTACAATGTTTTCTCACATTTGGAACTGTTCAAGACCCCATTGCAGTACAGACATTGTTTACCTGTAAGACAAGCCCTGGGCAGACTCTGAAAGCTGGCTCCCCACCCCGCTTCCCCATCCCCCAGCCTCTCTTTTTTAATGGGATTTAGCAATTGTAAAGAAAGAGAAAGGCACCATGTGACAATACAGTTTTCCATGGACAGTTTATGTGGGCTCTGCAAGTGGCTGAATTTCCATGAATTCCAGAGTGGGAGGTGGCACATTTTGGGCAGAACACAAAACCCACTGAAGTTATTTGGAAAAATGGCCATTGACTGAGATATTCTGTATCGACCGCTCTGTTAAGGAATTCTGTTGGACTGGTAAAACTGGTCCTGTGCAAAGCCAACATTACAATCCTCATTTGACTGTGATTGAGTACAATCCTACCCTGACAGTCTGCTAGCAAACCCACCCGGTCTCCAGGAAAATATTTTAATCAGTTTCTGATGATAGGGCGTGGAAATAGGTGGGCAAAAAGTGTTTAAGCGTGATTTATTTTTTAATTTCTATTTAAATCATTCCTTAGCCCCACCAATTCCCCCCAGACAGCTAAAAATCAATGAGCCAGGGACTCCACAGCCCATTGGCAAGTGCCCATCATTCTTCAGAACTTCAGAACAAGCAGGGTGATTAATCCATTCAAATTTACTGCACAGGAAATATCGGAGGTGGCAGATGCTTTCCTCAATTGTGATTTACATTGAGAAGAAAATTAAAACCCTTACCGTAACAATTAACTGACTGCTCCACTAAATCCAGTGTCATCTCTGGCTTTTTTTCTTGTGGAGAATGTGACTAAAAATGCTTCCAGCTTTCATGACATGAAGAGGTGAGGTGCTGGGGGGTTTGTTTTGTTTTTTCCCTTGTTGTTTTCTTTCTTTATTTTTTAATTATTAATGACATTCAGTTGCTTGTTTTGGGTTATGATTTTTGGGGTGGGGAACCACTAGGGAGCACTGCTTTAGAAACTGATTAATCTGTAGTCATTAAAACACTTCACAGACGCTGCAGCAAAACTGTCAGTATCTCTTCATTAGCTCCAAGATAGGGAGCTTTATATAAGTACATCTAAACCTCAGCTGTAACATTATCCTCAGGGTATATTAACAGTGTAGGATTTTACAACATTTCAGGACTAATTTCCTGCTTATTCAGATACTTTTTCATCACAGGGAATTTACACAGCTACAGACATCTGTCTTAATAACACTCAGAACGTTAATATGGATCTTGAGGCCATTAGGTGATTGAGAATGTAGCCAGTCAATTCTCCCCATCATTTTGAAATGATCGAAAGAGAATCCTTCATGGCTTTGGAAGATTTACTAAGCTGATTAATTTTTATTCTGTAAATTATACTTCTTTTTTTTTTTTTTTTCCTTAAAACTATGGGCTGTATGTAAGACTTGTAAAGTATGCAGTGACAGTTCAAGGAGGAAGACCCATTACATGAAATGATATAAGTTTACGATACAGAACCTTGTGAACTTTCTCTTCCACCACTATAAATCCCACAAAACCACTGTTAATGGCACTTATTAGCAAATGATCAGAATGGTATGTACATAGGTAAAACCATATTTTGCCTGACCTTTTCTCCATGCTTCTGTAATCTGTCCAACCTTAGCAAGAGATGAAACCAAATGGTTTCTGAGCATTCTCAGTATGTATTTCTCATGAAAATTCATTGTATTCGTAATCCAGGGGATTCTCAAACTTTTCATAGTTTAAGCTGCAAAGCAGTGAAAGCGATCACATCATGGATGACGCCATCCCATTATAAGTTTCTGAGCTGAAAGTATCTCTACTAAGGTGAAATGTCAATATGTCATTCTGCTTGACTTGGTTTTGCTTTCCTCTAGAAATGTCCTTATAGCTTCTGTTGTAAACAAGATACTGTTCTATGAAGTTTAGGACAGAACCAGTATATATGTTATGCTGATGGAAAAATATAGGAGATAAATCCTGACATATCTGCATGTCTTGTGCATAGCTGGTGTAAGTAACCGTATGTGACACTTTATAAGATATATAGAAACTGATTAATTGTATTTTAAATATAGTAAATATGTCCTTCTTCCCACCAGGTAGGCCCTACTTATACAGGAGAAATGTGGGAAAGCAAGTGAATGCACATTGTCTGATACTATAACTTAGATTGTGCATCTGGAGCACTGATTTTGGAAGACAGTTTTTCAGAGGTTTTGAGATTAGCATTAAAATCCCTCATTTTTTAAACTCCTGTGACCAGGCAGTCAAAGAACTGTTATCACCACTGTTGTTTGCTGATGGCTTCTTCTTCAATGGGATTAAAAGAAAGAGGAAGCTGAAAAAAATCCCTTTTTTTCAAAAGAGGTGGCTCTTCGGATCAGAAATATGCCACAGAGAGACTTGATGAACTATATCTTCTGTCCAAAGTTCAGTTGAGGAGCTGAAGAATGACAAAAGCTATAGAAATGGATGACATTCTTCAGCTCTGCAACTTATTTGTTCTTTTATTCGCAGTTTTACAATGTGTCTGAGACAATTACGGTGACTGCTTCTGAGAACCTAGGCTTCATGCCTCAGTTTTCACCTGGTTTTGCAAGCATGTGGGATTCTCTTCGCTAAGGCATGGGTAAAAAGGAAAATAGAGAGAAAACATTATGTGACTGAGCTGCCTGTAAAATCCTGTTCTCATAATCATAACATAAGGAAGATATTTACAGTAGCTCCTTTCATTAATGAAGCAGGAGATATTGTGTATCTGCCGCTTCTTGCTGTTCATGCATAATCAAATGAGAAAAGTATTTACTCCTTTGGAAAACCTCAACAAATACTTTTAAATATTTCCCAAACACATTCTGAATTCTACAAACATAAAAGGAATATTTATCCGCCCCAAAAATTCTCCGCTAATTGTTACTATTCACATTTTATAAATGGGAAAACAAAGACAGAATGGGAAAATGGTCAAATTTACAGAAAGTAGAATGTGGAAGAGAATACAAAGTTTCCTAGCACCCTGTTTCTACAGCTTGTTGCCTTTCACATATAATTAGCTACACAAACAATTGCATTTGCATGTGGTCCTTTTTTATGTTTACTGAAATAACTTTTCTTTTACCCACAGAATATGAGGAAAGGCCATTAGCCATTGATAAGCATGGTTGTTCTGCTGCTTAGACCTTCCCTGTAAGCTGATAATGAAAATTCCTACCACAGAATCTATATTTTATGGGGAATAAGCTCTTTCATTCAAAAGCAAGATATTTGTTTGCACGGACTGTCCTCAGAGCAGACAAAAAGAACTTTGCACCAAATTTTTCTCCATGCAGGCACATCGTCAGGGAGCAGGAATTTTGGAAGGCAAAAACTCTGTATATACCCGAACTGATGCTTTAAGAGGAATAAGATGAATTATCTGGAAAAAAGAAGTGACTTACATCTCAATCAGATCAAAAAGAAATCCAGGAAGGACTGTGGCCTTCAAGCCACATTTTTGTCTCTAGTCTCCTGGGGTACTGTTCCCTTGAATTGTTGCTGTTCAGGGTAGATAGCCAAGTCAGACTCTGACCTATAACATTTTTACTAACAAGAATACACGTCCTTTTTTCCCTTCCTGTCATCTAAGACTGGTAATGAATTTGATGCAATCTCAGTTTGGTCCCCAGATAACAGGTCCAATACATTGTGAATATCATATCCAGGCTTACTGTATTTATGTAGATTTGGATTTTATATTAATATCCAATGTATCTGCCTTTACTTTTATGTATATGGTAACCTGTGAGTCCTGTGGATTACTTTGTAACGAAAGAAATTATTTTCTAAAAAAAAGCTACTGCTCTCCATAAAAAACAGCTGGAAATTTCAGCTGCTTTGTTGAGCTATAAGAATCGTTTTTAAATTATGTTCATAGTTACTGGAATGATTCTTAATTTCTGAAACAACACTGTTAAGATTAAATAACTTTCTTAAACACAAATACCGACACTGAGGCTTATTCTACATCAGTTTATATGAGATTAAAAAGGATATGGACCTTTTTTGTGAAGTGCTGTGGCAACATCATGGAAAGTGTGCTGCCTAGCTTGCAGAGGTAGGGAGCAGATTTGCAGTGAGACAGAAGATGAGGACAGGAACCATAATAAGATTATAATAATTATAATAAAGGTTATCTATTATGGTATTTTTGAACCTGATGGTTCTACATCATTGCAAACTTTTAAAATAGGTTTCGGTAGTCCCCATTGGCCTTTTGCCTAGCCATTATCGGTTGGCTGTTTCCAAATCCTATGGGTCTCAAGATGGGAATTGAAAGACGAGAGGTTAATGGCTTTATACACTAATTCAAGGAGTGCACTCTTTTTGTAAAAGTGCTAAGACTCCTGTGGCAGAGACTGTCAAGTGAATAGTTTGGGCTACTATCACTGATGGAGTGGAAATGTCAAAGAGCAACTCATTAGAGTCAGAGAACAAATAGGTAGGGAGACTCAGAGCTTTGAAAAGCATGAAAGGTAAGAGAAAGTAGATGAAGTAGATGTGATGAAAAAAAAAGAAGAGTCAGTAAAAAGATGTAAGGAAGAGTGATCAGTGAAAAGGAAGATGACCTTGCATGTAGCAAAGAGCAAACAGAGATTGTAAACCATTGTTCTGCTAATGTTAGTGTGATTAATTTTGATTCTGAAACAGACTTCAAAAAGGTTTTTATCCATATATATATTCAGAATCATAGGAATTATTCCTATGATTCTATGGATGTTGGCTGGAAGGATATGTAACAGTCACCTAGGCACCCTCCCGCTTGAATCAGGACTACACTCAATACTAGATCGGGTCAGCAGTTGCTTTACCTAGTAGAGTCTTGGAGGGACCTCTATGGGCAATCTATTTCTCTGCTGTCCTAATTTTATAATGAAGAAGTTTTTCCTAGTGTCAACCTGAAGAGCCCAAGCCTGAACTTGTAACTGTTGCCTTCTTTTTTATCACCTGCCACTAATGAAGATAGCTTGCTCAGTCCTGCTGGGTTTTGGCTTTTCTGTATTCACCCCTAAAAGCGTAAGAAATACTATTGCATTCCCCTTTCATTGCCTGTCCTTGATTCCACTGTATGTATGCTCTCTCTTTGCATTTTAGATTTTTAAGAATTTCCTGCTTGTCCTCCTGCCAAAATGTCTTATCTTTCTGTGGGACAGAATACTTTGTTTCTGAGTGCTAGTAATTTATTATTTTTTTCTAAATCCATCAGCCATCCAAAGCAACTCTGCTCCTCTTCATGGTCTCCCAGGGAATTCTGGCCAGAATTTTACTAAAATTTGTGGTCTTGAAGTCTAGAGTCATAACTCTGTTGCCTAATCTCTCAGGCTCAGAATCTGAGTTACAGATTCTTCTCCGAGCCTCTGCTGCTGGCAGTTAAAGCGAACCATGAGCTATGGGCTGGAAAAATTTGGTCCTCAGTTCTGTGTTTAAGAGGCAGTAAATGAAAAAGGAAGGGCACAAAGTCTGATGAGCAGAACAAAATCCATGGATTCCTTTTTATGAAAGGAGATATACTTATTTGCAACTCTGCAAAAATTTTAATTGAAATATTCTTATGAATATCATGCATTGGTTGACACAAAACTTGGCATCTATCCAATTTTTCAGCAAATATTTTAATTCATTTGAACTAGGTGTACATTTGCTGAAATGTGCAAAGGCTGAGGACAAGCTCCAAAGGAACATGGCACCAAGAAGAGAAATTTAGGCTGGATGAGGGGTGCAGAATTACTTTAAAAGTTAAGAAAACACCTTTAGCTGCTTGGCAGTTCTGACCATGAAAAGTCTTTCAGTAAACTCATACCAGGCAAGACTACTGCTACAGACAGACTACAATTATTGAGGCTGAGCAGTCTACCTTCTGCCTCTAGCAGGAGAGGATTTTTGCTTGCTCTCTTTCTTGTCCCGTGATTCCTGCATTCATATCTGGACAGCAGCCAAGCTTCAATAAGAGGGATAGCTTGTATATGGTCTATTCTATAACTTCATATAAGTGAATGTATCAGTAAACCACTACTTGATGGATAGATACCACACTAAAGCTATAAGATTTCCATGAGCATCCTTAAGCATATTCTGATATTTGAAATCTGAAAGCTCTTACCTAAGTGTCTACATTTAGACTGTTTTTAGCTAAGGGCCAAGAGAGTAATTTTGTTTATACCAACTCTTGCAGAGCCATTGCATTGAATCTTGTAAATGTACATAAGGAACATTAGGCTTTATGCAATATAGTAAAAGTCCTTATTAAACATTGAGAGAAATTACAAGAAGAGATAAGTGGATATGACAAACTAGTCACATTCACTTTTTTTTTTTTTAATTAAATCTGCCTTTGAATTACATTTGTATAAAAACATTTTAAAGTATAAAAATATTCTAGTATTTTTTATGTTGGTTGAACACATTTGAAACATTCCAAATTAAGGGCCTTATTCTCAACTGCACTAAGGCCACTTTACGTTGTTCTGACATCAATTACAGTTACATACATTTCAAAGCCCCTATGCACTTCTGAAGAGGTATAAAGAGGACTTAATGTAAATGAGAATTCAGCCATAATCTTTTGGGATGAATTGAACTGATCATTTATAAATAGCAATAATTAACAAAAACATACCTTTGCTGCCTTCATGTCAATCCTTTCATTCTAAACTAAGGACCAGCTCCTCTTAATTTCACTTATTTGAATAAGTATTTCCATGTGAGTATCCACTCCAAATTTGGATCTTTATGTAATTATTTTCTAAAGAGATAAAGAGCGATTTCAATTTTGGCATTTAATTTTATCAATAATCTCTGAGCAGAGTGGTAGCTCTGTTTTCAGAGAGCACTTCTCTTGAAATCTGAAAGAAAAAATGAGCTCCTTTGCAGCTAAAACTATGATGTTTGCCTAAAGCCTTTCAAGCAGTTTGGAACTTCTCTGTAATTCTCAAGGCCTTCCTAGAGCGTCACTTGGGGAAGAAAACCCAGTATTCTCTTTACTGCCTGCATTGAATTTGATTAAATTATTTTCTCTGATTTTAAGGTGAGAAAAGATTTTAAGTTCTGTGTTCTGTGTTAGCAGTTTTTCTCTACTCAGGTCTCTTTACAGTCAATGCAGAAAGACAGGTAAGGTGACTTATATGTTAATGGAGTTTATTTTGGAACTGCATTTGTTTGTCCATTGACCACTTGAAGACTACTACAAGAAAACCATCACTTCCTTTATTATTTGAGCCTTCTTCTGAATGTCAGGGTCAAACTTCTGTAATTATTAATCTAAATATAGGTGAATAAGGTATGAAGTAATCTGTCCCAAAATAAAATTACATCCTTAATGCAATAATTACAAAACAGCAAGAGACATAAATTAAATGGTAGCTGTATAAACATTAGTATTAGTATGGCCAAAGACTGGAAAAAATGGAAAAATGGCATTAGAGGGTGAAATATTATTTATGTCATACTATGTAACTATTTTTTCCTATTCAGAGATGACCATAAAGTAGATAATATGTTACTGTAATGGGTATGTTGACTGTCCAGTAAAAAAGATTGGAAAAACCCTAAACAAGCAGTCCCAGTAAGAAGGTTTAGTACAGTAGGGACAGGAATGGTAAGAGGAAAAATGAGTCTCATGAGAAGACTGAGTTTTGACAAGTAAGACTAAGTGGCAAAATCTTTGTGGCATAAGCTAATGCAAGATCTTATTTTCATCCAAACAATTACTACCCACTACTGATATTT
>VXBH01000011.1:0-16572 GCA_013400035.1 Rynchops niger
AGTGCTCCTCTCCTTGTTGGCTTTTGTCATATTCGGGGAGTGAATTAACTAACTTGTCATTCAAGTCATTAAGGAGATGTCTTTAATTAGCTTGTTTTGGGGAAATCAGTACAAAATATTTAAAACAAAATCCTTTTCTGATGAAGAATTTATAGCATGAAAGATCTATAATCCTAGCTCTGGAACATATTGGCAAGCTGATACTATATTCAAAGGAGGGAAGGGGAGCAGGTTTTGCATTTGATGTAATCAGCTTCTGAAGTGACTCTTCATTATAGTAATAGGGCTTTTCCAGCTGCCTTTTCAGATTTCAATAATAATTAAAAAAAAAAAAAAAGGCACATTTATAGAGAACTAAGCTTCCCGGAAATACCACATTTGAACTCACAAGCGTCTTAACATCCTTTTTATATCCTGATGGTGTAATCAGTGTATTTTTATCCTTAGCCAGCAAGTAATATAGCATTAGCGCATCACCTTATTTAGCGTGGTTGCGAAAGACTCCCCGATTTACGGTGAACGTAAGAGGAAAATCTAAACCTGTGAAGACAGGCGGTCTAAATTTAGGAAGGGCAATGGAAAGCATTGTGCTTAAAGCTAAAAATGAAACCGGATAGCATCGTGGGAACAGATTCCTGCCAGGCTCTTCAGTTCTTTAGCAGGACTTGCCTATTTAGTAGTAATAACCATGACAGACAAATTTTGGTTCAGGTTTAATTATGAAAACCCATACGGCTCTTTCACCTTACTGTAGCTTATGTTGACATAAAAAACAGCACATGTTCCCCCCTCCCCCCTTTTTAAAATTATTTTAAATTTTACCCTTTTTGAAAACTGTCCTGTTTAAAAAGGACTGAGACATCAAAGTTTGCACTCTTTCAAATAGGAATAAACTTCTGTTTGAATTTAGAGCCTCCAGGACTAATGTGGAACCTAATGATTCTGCATCAAGTGTCTTGTGAGTCTATGAATTCAAAATCTCAGGTAGGAGAAAATCTTTCCTTTAAATTAAAAGTAGATGATTGATGCAGGAAAAGCTGATATGACCACAGAGACGTGCGAGTCCCTGAGTGTCATCCAGCAGCGATGAGCACCGTGCCAAGAGTACAAGAGCACTGAAAATTGAGTTCTCGAATTCTCATCCAGGGGAGGGTATTGATCTCTGTTTTTAAATGGTCTATTCAAAAAGGCAATTCTGGAACCCATGAAGCATTTTTTTTTTATTTTACTTGAAGAGGCCTTATAGGGTGATATGATAATATAAAGGGGTATTTGCTGCAACGGATGAAAGACCTGAAATGGAAGCACTGAATAGAGACCATATACTTGGCTACACATGCAAAAAATATCCAGTGCTTTGTTCATGTGCACCCATAAAATTCCAGAGGATAGATGCAAATAACCTGTTTGCAATTGCTCACACTTTGTAGATATTTGGGATTTGTCTCATTTGGAATTGTGTTATAAAACTGTCCCCAGTAGAAAAAGGTAAGGATACATTGTCAAAAATTATTCTCGCTATAAAAACTTGCCTGTAATTTTAAAACAGCTGTAGGACGAGTTGTTTTTTTTTAATTGCACAGCAGAAGCTCAGACTAATTTCATTAAAGTCAACCGTGCTGTGCCAGCACCAACCTGACAGAAAGAAAGGTGAGAATCAAGGTCACTCTGTTTTTTCTTACTTCACAACCAGTGATCTTTCCAAAATAATTTTAGAAAACTACATTTATCAAATTTATCAAGTTAAAATGCATGAACTGCATTCAGACACTTAAGTTGAGCATTCCTGGGTTTCCAAAGTGGCTGTAGATTTGACTACATAATAGGAAGAAGAAAAACCCAGCTGCATGAACATACTTAAGAGAAGATTATCTGGATTCAGTTTATGCTTATCTGGAAGATGACACTGCTTCTCTCAGACCCTTCATGTGAACACTATAGTCCAAACATAGGAACCTTTTGAAAATGTTGCACGGTTCATGAACATGACAAGCGCATGCTGGAACATTGTGGTTGTGGTCCATAGCCCTGGGCCCCGATACATGGGGGTTCTACACAGGCAAAACAACAATGAAGGTCCTGTTGCCTATGGCTAACAACCCACCTGCAGCCTCGAGTCACCACCTGTAACCTCCAGTTACAATCACAGGACTCAAAGGGACATATTTTCCATAGCCCAGCTGAGTGACCATCAGCGGCTCTGACATCTGCATGACAGTACTGAGCCACATTAAAGTCTCACTTTTGCCAAAATGGCAAGGTCCTGCGCCCCCTCACAGCTCCCCATCCCCATCTCTGTGCTGCCTTATTCTGTGCCAGCCCCAGGGCAGGACAGAGAGGAGGAGGGTTATGGCACCCTCCTGTTTTGGTTAAATGAACTGCCATTTTGGCTCTGTAGTCTGTGAAAACCCATCATCACTGTTAGCCTAACCCAGCTGTGGAGTAAAACAGGCCTTAGGTAGCTTAACCCTGTAAGTTTTACTTTGCAGCCTCCAGCAGGGACAGAGGGTACCTCAGCTGATGGGCAATGGCTCATTAAGGCGAGGGAACTCACAAGCTCTGTTACCCCTCTTTCTTACCAGGCTGTTCCAATCGAGGTGACATGGAAACCAACATCATACGTCTGGCCTGTCCATTGCCACAGAAGTTGCACAGTTGGAGTGGAGTGAGGGGAAATAGTAAATCACATGGAAAAATGCTCATCTGAATGCATCAGCAAGAGCTAGAGTACATGCGGTGGTAGGCCAGATACTCACCAGCGTTAACTTTTATTCACATAAATAGTCCCACTGAAGCCAAAGGGAGAACTGGATTGAAGACGCTGCGTGCATTTGTGTGTTGGAAGGCTCTATAACCTGGCTCAGAGTGACTAACCACAGTATTTTAGCATGAACAGCTCGTGAATTATTTTTGACCCAGATGGTAACGGGCCCTCACCAAATGTTTGGGCTGATTCATGCTAGCTGAATGTCTCCACTAGTGATGCTCTCATCTTGTATGAAAAAATGGTTTACAGGTTTATGTGATTTAGTATAACTCTCTGTAGGTTTTGGCACTATTTCACACAAGAACTGCTCTTCTGCAAATGATTTTCTAATGGAGTATCCCAGTATCTTATCTATTTCCAGCTCTCTGCCATTACCTGTCACAATATTTTGCATGATGGCAACATGCCAAGAGATGCAATGTCATGTTAATAATTGTTAATATATCATGTATATTTCAGGGCAGATAGCCAAAGTGGTAGGTGCTTTAGAAATAATAAAACAAAACCTTTTTTTTTTTTCTTTTTTTGCTTTTCATATTCCTTGTTCTCCAGCACTTTTCATTTTGTAGGCTGCTTGTTCTTCTTCTCTCCTTGTTCTCAGATGCTGAAATATTTTTTTAGTGACCAAAAAATAAGGAGCCATATATCACTAGTCATGTGTAAACCATGTAATGATAAAGAGAGTAAAAAACCCATGCTTTGGAAGGATGTTAATCATCACATCTGATAAGCCTTCTACTGGCTTGCAGTGATGTTTTAAACAAATACAGTTTTTCTTTGCTAAATGTTTTTAATTGCTTGCAGGGCTTATCAGCATCTGCAAAGGTAAAATACTTCAACTCCCTAGCGAGCTGCATGATTTCCAGTTAGCTCTACATCCTTTTGATATCAATCCCATGTGCCTATAATGTGATCTGCTAAATATATGGCTATGTTGAGCAAAATATTCACGTCCTGAATGATCACTTGCCGGGGAGTGGGTGGGGGGGGTGGGGGTGGTGAGTCTCCTTTAACTAACTGCATTTACCAGTTAGTGAAAACTGCCTTTGTAGGCAACGGAAAGAAAACATCCTCTCCAGAGGGCCCACCATCTCTGTTTAAGACAAGTGAGATCAGTTGCTCTCCCTGGGTACCTTTTCCTGTCTGTAAACCGTAAAGTCACTGGTAAAGAGACTTGGTGGCTGGCTCAAGTCTGACCCCATATTTACAAAGCGATATGATTGAATTAACTTAGCTGTAGACTATTTACTGAAGTGTGGCTCAACGTATCTCAGTGAGATGATATTCCATATAAAGGGCTGAATAAAATAGTACTTGGATAATGTCTTAATAAGCAGAAGTGATTCTTACTAGGTTTAGTCCCAAGTCTGCAAATTCATAATTCAAAATACATCAGTAAATTTTAACTTATAACCAAGCCGATGGCTGGAATTGCTTGTACCTACACCACCAGCCTCTATTTCTTGAGTTTAGGGATGGCATCTAGCCAGGGCTATGCGTGTGATCCCAACTCTGAAGCTGAATGATCCTGAAGCGCGGAGAAACTTCAGACCCAAATCTGGAAACATAAATCATATCTGAGACTCTCTTTATCATTAGTCAGTAAAGCAGGTCCCATAGCTTGTGGCGTGGCCATCACTTAAAAGAAGCAAATGGGTTATTTTGTCCATTCTGAAAAGCTGCATACCCACATATCATCTCTATTTCTTATTTCAGTGTACCTCAGCACAGTCAGTCAGTAACTGCCATTGTATGGCACAAATTACTTCTGTTCAAATCCATACAAAGGCTATTTTTAGCATATACAACTGAATTGATAGAGCACAGTTCTCAGCAGGAAACTTCTCTGTATGGCATATACTTTATACCTCAGGAGACATTAGCTGCACAGGTATCTTAAGAATAGAGTGCGCATTTACCCGAAATAATGAGTTGATTTCCCCGAGAAGAGCAAAAATGGTAACTGACTGACTGACTGACAATATATTTTTGAAGCCATACAGGACTCTGTGTTATATCTCTACTCCACTCTCCAGTATCCTATAACGAAGATTACATTTTTACAAAAGTAAAGATACAGATATTTTCTATATCAGTACAGAAAATCTCAGTATCAAGCTGCCAGAGAACACTTGTACGTGTAGACTCTGAAGTGCAGAAGGAAGGATGTTTACGAGTACTGAGAAAGGATAAAGTCTAAGAAGGCTTAGGCCTTATCCTATAAACCACTTCTTTGGGTGCTTCATATATTACATTAATAAGAGATGGCCTAACTGCGGGATATCTTCTCTTCATCAATGTGTGAAGGACCATTCATGGAGTACCGGGTTCCTCACATCCTCCTGCATGGTGGGGAGAGCTGACTCAGTGAACAGACCCTTACTGAATAAAGAGGCCGAGGCTGTGGACCTTTTCCTAAACAGCTCAACTTTCCCAAATAAGGAACTACTGAAGGACATGGTGCAATGTTGTTCTTGCCTGTTGCTGCTCATCTGGTGCTGCTTATCCTGACCTGCTAGAGGACAGGGAGGAAGGCAGCAAGTAAACAGTGTTTTTTGTAGCACTTAACGATCTATGTACTAAAAAAAAAAAAAGCGGAGGAAACTCTTGTGTTAGCTGGGTGCATCTCAAAGGCAGGTGGATCCAGAGAGGGGTGTTAGAGAGGAGACTGCACCTGACAGAAGGGTGGGTTTGTCAGGGCTGATTAAGGAAAACAGCTTCAGGAAAGAAAAAACCTCTGCCACCGGGAGGTGACGTCTGCTTGGAAGAGGAACTGGAGCGATGAGATCGTTCCTGCTCCTCACTTAAACCGATCGCTATTCCAGGTGTGGAAGGGGGACATCCTTTTCCAGATGCACGAGCTCCAACGCCCTCGTATTCCTGAGTTTCTACGGCCACTCCAATGCCTTCCTCTCCCAGGCACAAGCGGAGCGCTGCAGGGAGGTGACCACAGGGTGTCACCCTTGGTCCGGACTGGCACCCCACCGCGGCGGTGGCAGCGGTCCCTCCGTGGGCAGCTGTCCCTTGGAGACCTCCCACAGTCAGATACGGGCACTGCTGGGGAAACGGCTCAAGGGGGTTCCTGACCGGGTCCCGGCGGGTCTTCGGGCAGAACAGTGCTTCCACCACGGCGCTGGGTCAGTGGTACCACATACAAAGAGCAGAGACCGACCGTGCGGGGGTGTTGACCCCTTTCTCCAGCCCTTGCACATGGGGGCAAAGGCCCTTTGGCAGCGCAGCAGAAGGCACCTCACTGTCGAGGTTCTCCAGGCTTGAGGTCTCCACTTTCCCCACCTCCCCCCGCCCCCCTTTTCTTTCACTCCAACACATGGAGCAGGAGGAAACTCCTGAATAAACAACAGGCCCCTGCTCTCTCCAGGGTTGCAAACATCCAAAGTTGGAAAGTTCACTTCATATAACTGCAGGTGACCAAACAGAAGTTTGTAGTGATTATATACTGTTACTCTAATGCTGGTACTAGTACAGGAAAGCCACAAACTACTGGATTTCAGTCTCTTAAAGAAGAAAACTTTTATTTAGAGCCTTGCCTGACACTAAAGCAATCTGCTGGCCAAATTGTCTCTGATTCAAAACATATATGCACTACGTATTTGTATTAACTGTTTAAAGTTTCTTTTTGGATAGCAAGCTTTTTTTTTTTTTTTTAAACCTCATTTTTTGGAAAGTAGTTTTGGAAGCGTTTTTGTGGAAATTTTCCATAGACAGTTCCTGCCAGAATGGAAAATTTTATCCCAATCTTTATACGTTGGTCTTGATAGCAGAAACTGTAAACATGGGGAGCGTCAGAAACCATCCTACTACCTCTGCTGGGGGAACTATAGCCACGTTAAACAGGAGAGTAATGTTGTAGAATATTTCACTTCACTTGTTAGAAGAGTATTTATGGGCCAGGATTCATCTTGTCTACCTTTATGTACCCCAGGTAAGATGCCCAATTAGGACCACCACCCAAAGTTCTTTTCTGAGCAATATCCCTCATTTTTTTCAGCTATTTGTAAAAATGTTTCACTGGAGGTGCAAGGCCATACAAAAATCTTGGTTTTCTTCGTTAATTTCTACAGGCTCTCTATGAGAAGTGTACAGAAGATGGGCATAGACTACATTTTTAAAACCTTTTGGGGGAGAAACAGGCATCTCCTGCTTAACTTGCTTAACATGCTGACTGTCTTCCAGAAGTAACCGCCGGTTAAGTATAGAGGGAGACCAAGAAAAATACTGTCACACTAGGAAGCTTCACTTATCTTCCTAAGGCTCGTGAAACGGTACGTGGCTTATGGTACACAGAGATAAGTAATACAGACTAAACCACGTGCAACTTCTGAATTTACGCATTAAAATGTTTATGTCCGTATCATCAATGCACTCCATCCAAAGGGCGTGTGAGAGCCCAGGCACGTTCGCTATGCAAAATGCAGTATAAGGAGTGTTTTAAGGTTCATTGGGTTGACCATTCTGCTAAGTGAAGCTACCCCAGCTGGTGGCAGTTACAACACTGCCACCAGCAGAAAATTTGCACTATTATTTCCATTTTATAAATAGGTGAAATTAAACCATAGATTCAGCTCTTAGTCAAAATAACACAAAACATCTATGTCTGCTGGGATCTCAGGAGCCCTAGCCTTTTCCTTCTGAGTCCAGAGACTTTTCTCTAAAGGGAATATAGACCTTACAGACAGGGCATTCTGTAAAACAAACAAACCAACCCCCAACGCAGCTGACTGCCATAGACTCCTTCCCCTCAGGCATGACTGTAATACATCAAATTCAGGGAGATTAAAAACATGGATAAGTTTTTCACCTTTTCTACGCTAAAAAATTGAGGCAGCCTGTGCTGAATATTCATTGCTAGCAGTCGCAGACTTTTGCACAAAGCAACAGCCGCATAATGAGCCTATGCACGGTAGAACAGTTGAAATTACAATTGTTTTTTAAAAGTAACCCATTAAAATAATACCTACATCTTGGCAAAGATGAAAGGCACCCAAGGTACACCTCTGAGTCACCGAAGTTCCATACTTCTTCGTTATTAATGACGCCAGCGCTTTTTTTCTTGAAAACGACAGATACTACTTAATGTTTTGGTACTGTAGGGCTGCAGTTCTCTCCTTGCGTATCTGCACATAGCACCTTGCTAATGCCTGGGAAATGTGAGGCAAAGATAAAGCGTACTGCAGAACCTCGTCACTTAAAAAGCACAGTTTGATTTTCTATAGGGGCAAATTAGCACTATATACTTTAACATCTCTAGCCTACAAGTCCTCAACACAAAAGATGTTTCAGGCACCTCATAGCACTGTAAGGCTTTGCAAAACCTCTCAGTAAACTATTCAAAGAGTTACTGAATGCGTGAATTTGGGGGTTGTTGGGGTTTGAGGGGGAGGTGGCAGCATCTCTTTCGTATACGAACATGATCTGAAAGGAGAGAGGTTTCTTGGCTGCTATAAATTAGCATTTTCATCTCTTGAGTGCGGTCTCCCAGACACGCTTTATAGCTGAAACCGTACAGGCTTGGATTTTTTGCTCCTACATCCAATGGATAATAAAAGGTGGAAAATTACTACATGCTTTTATCTCGGAAATATGATGAATAGAACTATCACCCCTATGAGAGCTTTGCTCACACTGCTGTTATCGCAGTGGCCCGAGCAACAGTTGACTTTGTCCAGGTTTTTCTCAGCAACTGCTCATTTTGATTCTCAGAATTGCTGAGACCACCAACTGCAGTAACCGGTGGATAATGGGAGCTGTAAGTAAGGTGCAGACACCCAGTCCCTCATAGAAGGAAGCCAGTCATCACCGTGCAGAAGCAATTGAATGGGATCATCCCAGAAGAAGTGGTTATCTTAGTAATTCTTGGCTGAAAGTCCCGCTTGCAGGCCACACAGTAATACTCAGTAATAAAAACCTGTATTTAACAGCTCAGTTTTAGATGAATAGTCAGTTTTACACCATCCAGATGAGCATATGATCAGTTGGTGAAATCCGCCTCCCCGATACAGATTTTGGCACACTGGTAATCTGAGGGTGCATTACACTGCCCCACCTCACAGCAGCAATGTTCAGTGCTCCAGGATGGACTCCCACATAGAGAGCTTCAATCAGCCTCACTACAATCTGCTTTTAGCATACGTCTACAGCATAAACAGCTCAAGGCTTTGTTATACAAGTGACTTAAGGACTTAATTCTTCAAGTGCAGTTATGCTTCATCCACAGCAGAGAGCAGCACCTTCACTTTGCTAGAGGTAGAGAAACTCATTTTGAGGAAGTGCGAACATTTGTACCACGTAGGAGCACCCACGCTGATACACACACACTCCAACACCCACAGTTGGAAAACCAAGTATTTTGCTAAGGTGTCTCCATGATAAGACTTGCGTGGGTACGGTTTGATGGAATAACCATTACACACCTTCACAAAATTACACGGGTTTCTTAGCTGAGTGGCAGCTCAGACTTAATCATAGAATAGTTCGGGTTGGAAAGGACCTTAAAGATCATCTAGTTCCATCCCCCTGCCACGGCCAGGGACACCTCCCACTACACCAGGCTGCTCAAAGCCTTGTCCAGCCTGGCCTTGAACACTCCCAGGGATGGGGCATTGACAACTTTCCTGGGCCTCCGCTGGACCCGTTCCAACAGGTCCATGTCCTTCTTGTGCTGAGGACTCCAGAGCTGGACACAGTACTCCCGGTGGGGTCTCACCAGAGCAGAGCAGAGGGGCAGAATCCCCTCCCTCGCCCCGCTGGCCACGCTTCTTTTGATGCAGCCCAGGATGCGGTTGGCTTTCTGGGCTGCGAGTGCGCAGTGCCTGCTCGTGTTGAGCTTCTCGTCCACCAGCACCACTTGTTCTTAGTTTTTTTAAAAAACTAAAACCTTTTCAGAGAGAAAATCTTTGTTTTAAAATAAAACATGACGGGGTTTATGGAAGTTATTTTTCAGGATTTTACTGCAAACCAATGGGTTTGGTCACAAAAAAATATGATACATATAACCATGTTAATTATATTACATTACAATGATGGTATACATTACAAGTAAGTCTGTAAGTTTAAATATACATCTAGAGTTACAACTGAATGTACAGATCTTTTTTACAATTCATACAATCAGGAATGAAAAACCCCCAAACCCCAAAACCATAAATAATGCCCATTTTACAGATGACATCTTTTAAACCAAAAAAGAAAAAAAAAAAAAAAGAAAAAAAAAGAAACCAACAGCTTTGACCGACTGCAGCTGGGGCATTTTGGTCCATAAAAACCCTTTCTAAAAATAGAAATCTTTTTTCATAGCAGCAATGCTTTCTTCAAGCATTTGGATACAAGTAATTGTGAGCCCATTTCAATAATTTTAGTTGACTGTATAGATTTACAAAAGAAATTTCAAAATTACACTTAATTTGTCTTCCAAATATGGAAGAAACAAACAATGCCCCACATTGTGGTATCCTGCAAGTGTCACACTGATGCTTTAAACTACGTCCATCTGTAGTACGCAGACCACACGCATACCATTTGTTCACATAGTAAACCCACATAAATGAACTGAGAAACACACTCTGCAACAGGGAAAGCTTTGGAGCTCACAAGATCTCATCAGAAAAAGGCACATTTCATAAAATCCTTATCACGTTCAGCTAGATCTTCAGGCAAGGCTTTTCGGAGCACGATTTCAAAACAGCTTGTTCTTACTCCTACGATCTGCCGGAGCAGCCTATGGCAGCAGTCACTCTTGTTTTTCTTTCCCAAGGAGACAGCACCACTTTGGGGGAAGAACGAATGGAAATGAAAAGCCTGTAAAGCTCATTTAGAGAGTGATGCGCTCTTCAAAAAAGCTTCCAGCAAACAGTGTAGTTGAAATTAAGGCTGCAAAGCTGCCATGGTGGAAATGTGCAAATTCTCTTTCAAGATGACTGGTCAACTGGCAGTCCCACCAGAAGGCCAAACAAAAATAAAAATAATAGTTATTATTATTAAAAAAGAAAGAAAGAAAAATGTTCACAAGAAAGAGTCCATGGGTGGGGCATACGAGAAGCCCAAAAAAGCCTCGGTGGCTTCTTTGATGCTGGCGGTGAGGAGGATGCTGTCCGGGGACTGGCCGATGGAGTTGGGGACGGGCTCATCTGTAAACTCCGGATCAAAGTGTCGCAGGTCACTGGGGCCACTCTGTGGAAAGGGCAGAAACGGAAAGACACAACATTTAGTCCCAAACATTTTTGTGAGTGCACAGTGCAATTCAAAATGGGGACAAGCATCCTTGTGCGGAGACTCACAGTGTTATCACCTCGGGCCCACTGTTTAACAGCCTTTGCCAGTTTTAGTTTGACCTTTTTTTTGTATCTTGCTGCATATTGTCTCACTAAAAACAAGATGATTCAATTTAATACGCTACCATCCAACTAAGCTCATGCAACACAAGCCAAACGCAAACACGCCACTCTGCCATGCAGCCGTTTGCAGGGGAAGACTTTGATCTCTGGGCTAGTTATTAAATTTAGTTTCTAAAATGCTCAGAAAGTGAAAGAGAACAACCTCCACAACCAGATCCCTCTCTTTAGATGTTAGTATCTGACAAGCCAAATATAACTCTGCCCTTAGGAAGCGACTTGCTTTCTACACCTTACCTTCCCCCTTTGGTAAAACAGGGATGCTGGGGATTATTTTAAAATAGCCATGCAAATGAAGCATGTGAGAGGCAAAAAAAAAAAAAAGCTAAATTTAGATTGTCTATCAGCAAAAAGTCAGCTACCTCTTATTTTTAACCTTGCGTGGACAGTCCCAGGAAAGCTGTGTTGCCCAAGCACAGACATCCAGCCAATTCCCCCCAGCTCCTGGGCACCCCACGAAGACAAGGTTGGAAAAGACACTCTCCATAGGTTCTATAATTAGAAATGATACGTACCACATTTGGGTTAAAAGGGGGTGTAATCTTCTTGTTAATGAGATCATCCCAGTTAATTGGGGAGAAGAAGATGTGATTCTTAATCTCCATCTGTTACACAGAGAAAAATAGATTAATTCAGACCCAAGCTAATGTAAGCAGTATGGCCTAGTCATCCACCCGTGCTGCCTACAGGCACCCGGTGGTTTGCACTTACAAAGTCCTCCTTGGCGCCAAGCCTCTTTGTCCTATCCTTCTGCAAGAGGCCTTCCAGGAGATGTCTAGCCGAGTTGGTAATGTTTGGCTTCAGCTGCAAGGGTTTGTTCAAGATGTTGTCGTACATTTCTGCCGTGTTCCTGCTGTAAAAGGGTGGCTGTGGAAATGGCAAAGGAGAGACCCAGGTTAATGAGGCTGACAAGCAGGCATGCGGTTTCTCACGGGGAAAGGACGAGTAAGCTCGTTTGATCTGCCACGAAGGATTTGTGCTTACCAGGCCATAAAGCATCTCATACAGGACTGCTCCAAGGCACCACCAGTCCACAGTCCGGTCATAGGGCTGCTTATGAAGAACTTCAGGAGCAAGATACTGTATAAGAAAACGAAGAGAGCTGCGTTAGCCACAGGGATCTCTATAATTAGGAAAGCCTCCCCATTCTTGAATGAAAGCAGCTTACTGAATCCCAGCAATACCTAAGCTACCAGAAAGCTGCAAGCTCTTTATAAATAGGGAGACGGCTCGAGAGCTGTTCTCTCCTGCTCAATGAGCTCTACGTGTCCTACACGTCCTCACTGGCAGCCTGTAATACAAGACCCATAATACCCCCTGCTTGTCTAACCAGCTGTAAATATACATGGGAGATGTCAGTTTTCCCTGACAAGGACAGCACTTGCTGCCACTCTGAGGGGTGGGCTGAGGGCTGGCCGTACCTCCGGTGTGCCGCAGAAGGTGGAGGTCGTGCCATTGTGCTCGATGTTTTCTTTGCAGAGTCCAAAGTCAGTCAAGACAATGTGCCCCTGTGAGTCGAGCAAGATATTCTCTGGCTTCAAGTCGCTGTAGGAAGAGATGAAAAAAGACAAGCGTTCGTTAGAGGAGCTACAGTGAGAATATTTCAGGTGCAGTTCTTTACAGAACTTCACTAAGTCACGAAAAAATATTAAAAGCAATTCTGAGCTCATATTGAGATCCAACTTTTCAATGCTTATTCAAGAAAGCAGGTGGGTTTCTTCAGTCTGACAAACCAAACAAGGCTGCTTACCGATAAACAATGTTCAGGGAGTGCAGGTAGCCCAGTGCACTGGCAATTTCAGCAGCATAAAATCGGGCTCTCGGCTCCAGGAAGCAACGCTCCCTCTGGAGATGGTAGAACAACTACAGGAGACAGAGAGAGAACAAAGTTGTGTAAACGGCGCCAAAGCCTGTTAACAATGCACTTAATTAGACTCAACATATATAGCAAGGGAGAACAATAGCAGGAAATAGCCCAACAATCCTTTGGTAGTTCAAAACTTGGCAGGCTGGAAACATTCATTCTAGTAACTTTTCCCCCCGTGACTTTTCCCTTTGCAACTCTTTTTTATCTAAAAGGAAGGGTGAAAAAGGTCTACCCTACCACCGAGCACATGATAGGAAATACTATTTCAGGTTCTTTCTGCTTACCTCTCCACCATTGATGTAGTCTAGGACAAAATACAATTTGTCTGCAGTTTGGAAGGAAAAGTGAAGCCCGACCAGGAAGGGGTGTTTCACATTTTTCAGCAGGACATTGCGCTCTGACATAATGTGCTTCTCCTGAAAACATAAGAAATCATCCATGTTTAGTACACTTGCTTAGTAAAAGGAGCAAAAGTATCTTTGATGGACATCGCAATGGTATCATGAAGCAGCAGCTCACCTCCTTCTTCTTCAGGATTGCTTTTTTCTGCAAGACTTTAACAGCGTAGAACTGCTCTTCTGCCTTATGCCGTGCAAGGAGAACCTGAAAGAGGATAAAATCCCAGAACTGAGCAATACTGAAATACAAAACAACTTGAAAACACAACTGGAAACAAGCCCCTATGTTAACTGCTGAGCACTGCTGCATCCCTCTGGTTCAATGTGCAAGCCCTTTGCTGGAAATGCCTAACGCTGTTACCACTCTGGCATATTAATCTAGCCCAAAGTTTTTACATCTAGTTTCTTTCCCTTCCAAAAGCCAAGTACGTATTCTTCCCAGCACCAGTGCATCTCACTCCCTGGCTCTTTTATGACTCTTTCAGGCGCTGCACCCTAATCTAATCCCTCTCCCTGAAGCTACAGAGGATGCCAGGCACTGGGCAGCAGGACCTGCTTGGGGTCTGGTTTAAATGGTCATCACTTATCGAAGCCAGTACAAACCCAACCCTTAGGCACTACATACCAGAGCTGAAGAGTAAATAAATTACAACAACAACAAAAAAAAGTTAAGCTTACCTTCCCAAAACTGCCTTTCCCAATCACTTTTAAGAAATGAAAGTCTGATGGTTTGGCATGTGGGTTGGACGATGGACCAAGATTGATCTGCTGTGAAGGACTGGGCTAGAAAAACAGATAGACAGAAACCACATTTATTAAAACAGCTTGGTAGTGACAGTCTCCACAACGTCTTTTTAAAAATATAAATAAAGTGACCTTGAAAATGAAGATTAGGACTCTTCTTACCACTAAAAATTTAATTAAACCTCTACCAGATATCTTAAACTATTAGGTACTGCCTAAGAAAAGTATAATAGCCGTAGCTTACTTATAAGTTCTTGTTGAGGTCTTAGTCATATTCCATAATGAAGTAACAACTAATCGAGCTTTTTTTTTTTAATTTTATTTGTTCTCTGTGTTGGGAAAAGACGAAGTTTCAATTACTCTTTTTCCCAGTTACATCAGCGTGCTATGAGCTGAACTAAAAAAATACTCATGATATGCTAATTTTGCTACACTTCTATTACTGGCCAATTTGATGTTCTAAAAATGCTTCACTGAGTAAAATCTACTTACCGGAGGAGAAGGATTAGCATTCATAAGTTCAGGCTCTTGAGGCTGGGAGATTTTCAAGATAGACTGAACTTCTGGGCTGCAAGGATAAGACCATGCATGATTAGAAGAGTTACAAGAAGCATCAGGCAGATCTTTCCGCCAGAGGGCATGCATGTATCACGTAAAAAGAGTTTTGGTTTGGGCTATTACAGAAAGCATTCCACTAAAGGAGTAAAATTAATCTAGAGAAAAGTAAATTCCATCATACAGAGAAATATGTTTATACTGTAAGTACAGTTCAAAATAGGGACGGGTCACTAGAAATCCCATCCGACTTATTTCTCCCAAACCCAGCTCACAAAGATTGTTGCCAAGTGAGTAACACCTCAAGATCAATTAACTCTTCCGTAACAGTCATGCCAGAGGCATTACAGTAAACAAACATATTTTTTTTACTAGATCTCGCAATACGTAGTGATATTTGTGACTGAAATCCGGCCAAATTTTCTGATACTTACTGCTTGCATGCATAGGAGTTGGTGGCTATCTTCTGAATGAAGTCGTTTAGTCCCATTCTTCTCTGCTTCATGAAAGCTATGAAGTAAAAGGACAAGGAAAAGAAAAATAAAATCGTTAAGCCATCCTGCCAGAAAAAATCATAGCCTTTCCCCCGAGCATTCTCGAAGAAGCCCCCCGCTGCTCACCGATGAGGATGGCCACCATCCCCCTCATCTTCGAGTAAGTCAAAGTAGGACCAGACGCCTCGGCTGCTTTCACGGTCATTTTGGAGCGAATTGGGGGGGGGAAACGATAAATAACAACCGTACGATACCACCGGCTCCCAGCACCGCACTGCCTCGGCGAGACAACCGACAGCGCTTAAGTGGCGACGGTGATGGGCGGGACCGGGGCGGGGCGGCGACGCTCGTCCCGTCATCCCCCCCCCGACGTCCTCGGAGGCGGCCACTGGCGTCACCGCCCTTGCCACTGCCCTACCTTAGGCGGCCCGCCCCCCCNCCGCCCAAGTCGAAATATTGCTCTGTCCGGGACGAGCAACGAGCACCTCTTCCTAAAGTGTATCCCGCCGTCGTGTACCCCCCCGCGACGCCGCAGCCCGTGTCTGCTCCCGGACCGCGCCGCCGTCCCGCCGCCCCGGCTGCGCAGCGATAAAGGGACGCAGTGACTCAGGAGAACAAGATTTCCTGCCCGGTTTTCAATAAAACAAACAAAACGTCTCTTCTCCGCACTGCCCTGATGCCGGCTGGGACGCTACTGAAAGGGAAAAGGGAAAAAAAAACCCAACAAACAAAAAAAACTCCACCCAAATCACTAGATTATTTTTTTTATAATAAAAAGGGAAATAAGGAAAAAACAAAATCCCAGTCCCCTGAACTTGGGAGAGGAGCGCAGAGATCTGCTGCTAGAAAAAGCGGAGAGATGACCGAGAACTGGACAAGTGCAGCAAGGGAAGGGAAGGAAAAAAAAAAAAAATCATCCCCGGTCCGCAGTTTTTGTTTCCACTGTACACGGTCATTTGGGAACACCGTGTACCCGGGACTTAATTGCTCACTCGTTTCCTTGCGGGCGCACCGGGGCGCGAAAGGAGCGCTGGTGCATGCACCAAGCACAGGATGCTGCCCCGGGGACCCCCGCCCGCGGCTGGGCGGCCCAAGGAGGCACAGCGAAGCGTATCACGGCCTCCCTCCCCCTCATCCTCCCCCCGGGCGCATCCCCGCCTGCAGCCCTCGCAGGAGGCCGGCGCGGCCGAAGGGGGGGGTGCCGGGCTCCTGTGTGTTACAGGCGGGTGGAACTTTCCACCCGACGGGACGTTAATTCATGCGCGTATTTGGCCTCGCCGCCTGGGCGAAAGGCGCTGGGCTTCGGCCAGCGGCTCCAGCTGCAACGTGGCCCCCTCCC